>SJJU01003465.1:0-15331 GCA_012932125.1 Conopomorpha cramerella
GCATTTCATCTAATACACGGGGTACAAAGGCGACTTCCTATGGTAAAACAAATGTCGAGACACCTAGTTAGTTTTTTTTTATCACTATGAACAAGCGTTTGATCATATAGACGCAGTATAGATATAGAAGATAAGATATATATATATTATATATTTAGATATAATATATGTAGCACATCAGATATACCCTGACGGTGCTACCCGCAGTTTAACCCGTTCTCGTGGGAAATACTGAATAAAACATACGCCACATTATGATATGGATGTATGTAAAGTTGAACTCATTGTTCAGTACATTCAGTAGTATTCGCGAATGATTAAACTTACCCCCATCACGTTGAGTTAAATACGTTTGCTCAACCTTGGGCATATGCTTAGCAATTGACTCTGTCTACCCCGATTTGTGAATGTGTATTTACTTTATATCTCAACGAATCACTGAAAATGGTGAAACCACGGCAATAAACAAGGCTTTTCCTATGAAAAGTCTGACAAAAACGGAACTAACTGAATAAACAACCTTGACCGAACAAACTTTAAAAAGCGGGTCACATAACCTAACCAAACATTATTCAATTAGGATTCATTATGTTAAGTGCTTGAAAAATGGCGCAGCGAAGTGAAAATATAACAAAATTGCAAACAGTAGATAATGACGATGAATTAGCAGGTTTCTTTTTATGAAAGGTACAATATGCACGCGAGAACAGTGAAAACTCAATATTGATTTTGATAACCACTTTGATTTAGTCCTGGCAAATCAAGAAGGACTCGAAAAGTCGCTATTGGATTCGTTCAGTTACTTTAAACATGTATTTTGCTAACTAGGTATTCAAGGTATCAAAATCAAGTTAAGTTTTTAACGAACGTACGTTACGTTACGAAGATATTCCCTACCGACAAATTACTTACTACAAAGAAATACCTATTACCTACTGAGTTGCGAACTAGCATCAGCAACTTTCATAATGAAGCTTTCCTCCTCTCCAAAACTATTATCTGCGTTGCGGTTCCTTTTCCAAAGATCATTAGCCGCCGTCACTATTATCGGGCTTTCTAGAGGCGCCAAACACAAAAAGCTTTACACTATGTAGCCCAGTATAAAGAGATCCGTTGTCTGCGCGAGATCACCATTAATTCTTTTTTATATAAGAGGCTCCATTAAATTGGCGTTTGTGATCAATAAAGGTGAGTCATACTTCAGACCAATGTTGTTATTATCATCGGCAGGCAGAAGGCGAAAGTGTATGAACAGCGAAAGTTCCGTTCAGTTTTAAAAGATGCTTGCAAGTTGCAGGTTTTCACTGGCTGGCTGGCTCTATACTTGTTTTTATCTGACATTTCGTATTACATTACACGGTACGACGTATAATCACTTCAAGGTAGGGCCTGAGTATGTGAATAAGAAAGAAAGCTCTTTTAGTCGGTTAAACTTTAAGCTCAGGGAATTAACGTCCGATTCCAAATTCCGAAAGCACTCGTTTACGAATGTAAAGACGAAGAGAATCAATCATTCGGATATTCCAACTGTTCATAAACTAAAATATCTAGATGTGCAACATCGTTCTAGTAGAAGGATAGATACTAAACATCCAATACGACGAAGGTCAAAAGCATCACAAAACAATATCGAGCGTGACTAAGTATACGAGAAGAATGACCACCATTCGCAACACCCGTTCACGTGGAACACTTCGCCATCCAGAAGCAATATCTCTGAAATTTGAATATATTATATCGCATGCTGTCACGTCACTTATTCAATACAAATGAAAACCACATCCTTTATTGGCTCGATCTTCAATGGCTGAACAAAACTAACCTAATCTTTCATGTCTAACCTGCTGTTCATGTTATGAGGTCTACTTGTGTGCTACGTAATGAATATTATGTGGCCATGAGAGCAAACATACATATGTGCATATGCATGTATACGGATGACAAATGCATCTTGGCTTTCACACAAACATGTGTTTCAAACGTATTTTATGTAACGGACTCCCACGAAGATTACACACATACACATGCATCATATTTTATACATGCAATTCGCATTGAAACATTTATGAGTGTTGAATTGAATCAATTAGAAAGGAATTCGAGAAATTAAGATCCATGAGCGAATGAAATACGTAAAATACCTCTCGATAGGAATACCCACACTAGGTAACTAATATATCACTGCACTTTACCCAGTCGGCATGCGCTAAGTGAGAAATAATCTCCGCTAAATACCGGCTAATTTATCTTTCGTTATCTGATGTCGAAGTACTTACTTGCATTAAGAAATATCGGATTGAAATGGTGAAAGTCTATAGGAGGAGGCGTTCACGGAGCTGTATTTCACACAAATGTACCTAGGTAATTCATAAAACGAAAATTATAAATAATATCCAGAGCTATTAATTTGTAACTACATGTTTGTGAATTTACCTAGTTAAAAATTGGGTTATCTCCACTAAGCGGAAAGAGGCGAGTAATGAGGTAGAATTTCATGGTTGGTACAAGAGATTATGGCACGGTGGGCTAACGCCCTATATCATCAGGTACCCTCAATACTTCCCTATCTAATTCCACTCTGATGTAAGGTTAAAAAATATAGGAGGCACGTTCTCTCAGTTTTTGTGTACCTACAGCCTATTAGGGAGTATGAACAGACGTGAAATTATGCATGAGTAATATTTTAAAATGATATCTACCAAGCACAACTATGTCACCCGAATAATACGTATCTTTTTAGTGATAAAAATATAACTTGAGGTTGGGGTACCTACTACAACCTAATGTTTTCCTCTTATTTCACATTTCGTATGCGCAGCGCACTTGCCAGCGATTGACCAACGCCGACCAGCACCGCATAAGGATAATACCAAAGCAGGTTATTTACCAGTGACTATAATATGCACTTGCGCGTTGGTGATGCAATGAATCTCTGCCCTTTCAAAATGTTCATGACAATTTACAAATTTAGATAATTTCAGACGGAGTAATTAGTCTTCTAAAAAATAAAATGGTATAACTCCGAACCAAATACCTATTTCATAACTTCATATCTTTGTTACGAAATATGCCGTGCGTGGTGTACCTACGTGATTTGTGAGATGAATAACTGCTAACACGTTAACGTTTACCTACAAAGGTAAGTATATGTAAGATGTAAACATGACCATACTAAAATCCACGTCCAGAACAACTTTTTTGTGGTTATCGTCGTTGCAATGTCATCGGATAACAGTACCACATCAAGCATTCGTGAGAACCACGCTCCGATGGACATGCCTAAGCGTAATGTGACGACTTCCACGGACGGAGTGTGAAGTTTAGCTTAGCGGTGTTAATCTTCGCCATAGTATGATACGAGCACTCCAGAAATGTATTCGTTTATTAGTCTTCTATTCTAAGACAATGGAGATAGTCATAGAGTGCAATAGCATGCCATGGGGTAGAGTAATCCAAGCAAATATACCGCAATTACAGCGGACTAAGAGAACAAGAAACTATCACTGAAACTGTTCTTCACTTATTTGTCGTCCTTTACTTTCTTAAAACGAACACGAATTCTACAACTTGTAAGGTACCTACGTTGTAGAAGTGATTCGTACAAACCAATTTGAATGGTGGTTAGTCGCGATAAACGCCGCAATACAGTTTATCATTACGGGGATCTTTATAGACAATTTGACCCGGTGTACGTACATAACTTTCTTCGAGTATCGAAGCGCAACGCAAGTAGTCTACCAGCACTGTTCAACAACTAGCTGCACTGTAATAGAATCGTACAAGTGGAAAGCTTCAAGTTCCATTGGTTTTTTTCTGCTGTGCTTTGATCGTGCTTGTATTTCGTGGTCACTTTGAGTCGCACCATTTCGTTTATTGAGCCACGCCCTGATACTAATATTGCAGAACAAAATCATTTCTTCTTCACTTCTAGCCTTATGGACAGAGCCAGCAACTTTTATCTATGATTGACATTTTGTCAGTATATCAGCCTGTAATGGGGTGAAAGTTTAGAAATACATTTTTACTTGACAGAAATAGAATTATTGTACTGCGGTTTTGAAACGAAAGTATTATAAACTTGTAGTTCACGGGATACTCTTCGACTCGGTACAAGTACATTAAAATTACAAATTAATAATAATTTATCAACATCAAAACATAATACACTAAAAATTTTAATAGTCAACGCCATTAACCCATAGTACCCGGTGAGGTCGCGTTTGTCTGCTTGTTCTGGTCAGGCAACCGTATAGAAGAACAATGCACGCGCTTCCCACGACAGAACCGCGTCAGAGGGGCCAATAATTGCTTATCACAGTAATACTTAGGTAATGAGAGTTCAAGACGTCGTTGTCAACTTGATGAAGTACGGTTTTCACTTGTCACGGCCATGATCTAGATACATAAAGAACTAGGCATTGTTGCCTAAGTATTTTTTACACTGTAAGCACAGCAAAGTTTAATATCCTTACTTTCTCCCTACTGCTACTATCACAAATATTCCACTTTGGGAAGTTGTATTCTTATTGTGCATACATTTCACAGTATTAACATTAGCTACTGGGTTCGAGTTGCATTTACATAGTTTCTAACCATAATAAATAAGAATTCTCTGGAACAATCAATCAATAAGCATAAGTACGACTGCTCGATAGGGTAAACAAACCTTTTCAATTCTACATTTCCTCACGATTGCCGTATCATTTTACAGGAACGATTTCACCATTTTGTTCTTTATTTATAGAAACCATACTAGGACCTAAACAAAGTGTTATTGTATTGTCTTCTTGTATCGGTTCATTGCCTTGTAACGTTGATTCTCTTTCGGTACGAAAAATGTGTGCGTTAGATATTTTTATACGCATACGCTTGTTGTGACTTGATATCAACAAAACGTCTATGTATGCATCTATTCCAGTACAGTCGTCATAGCAGCGACGCCCCGACATCGAGCGCTTACGTCATAGAAAATAGGTCGAATTTACACGCAACTGTGTGCATAGGAGTTGTAGTGTCCTGACTAGCCAACGCGTTATATTTGGAATACATTACGTAGGAATTCCTGGTAGCTTTTGTAGTATTAATCATGATTATCAGTCGGTATTTTTTTAAATTATAAGGATCTTAAAGTTATACGTGACTGAAATCTAGTGAAAAAATATGTCTAGTGAAATATAAAACCTAGTGAAATATGAATGAATCTTATATGTGTAGAGAAGTTGACTTTCCCCTAAAAAGGAATTAAGGGTTCAATACAGGCATAATATTATTTCAATAAGGAGATACAATGACCCAATATCACGTTGTTGAAATACTGGGTCATCGCATCATCACATTTCAATATTAGGGTGCATCAGACTGTGGCGCAATAAATTCAAATAATAATTGCCTACTCAGCCCATGGAATAAGGAACACAATAGCTTCCCTCTGTGTGAATGCACAGCTGCGTCAGTTTATCAAATATGTACGTAAATCGCCGCAGTTGCTCCCGTTTGCAAACTCGTGGTTAGCTTTCTGCCAATATAAAGATCGCTACAAAAATATTGTCGAGACAAATATGTTTTTGCAAAACATAATGAACAATATACCAGCTAATCTAATTTGGTACAAAATACGGCAATTAATTGACAGTGACCTAGAGGCAAAACGAGTTATGGAAATTATTTTACATCATCAGACCAAAATACATGCTAATATGAACGGATTGCGGACGTCACGGCCGGTTTGACTGCACTCATTATTATATCACTGTAGAATATGGCTCCGCGGTCAGCATTTATACTTTCGTATTGTGGAAGAAATAAATCTCAGCATTTAAGTGGTAGACTGCGTCGAGTGCGCTACGCAACAAATCCGTTTTGTCAAAGCTCACGAACTCTTGCCCTATTAAAGCTGGTCACGCATTGCATCACTAGGCTATTTATGTGCTCTGAACAGTAGGTAGTCTAACCTTGGTGTTACTATTAAATGAATGTATAAAGAAAAGTGTTGTATAATAACACTGTACAAAGGTACAAAGTTATACCAATAGTAGTAACGGCTATAGTCTAGAACTTCGCAAAGCCAATATCCGCTTTCGTGATTGCACTTCCTTTGGTACCGCCTTTGCGCACTAAAGTCGAAGTCAATTTCATTTCGAATTCCCTGGGACTCAATCTAGATTATCTAATGCAATCCGAAGCTCTGAGCGACGTGGTCCTATACCAGATGCTGGATGACACAATTTTGACTAGTTAAGTCATACGAGGTGATTCAGTCTGTCCACCCACCCACATCGGTGTTTTCGTCAATTTCCTGCCCGCTCTTCGTTGTACAAAGTGGTTGTAGCAAATAATGCCTTACTGCCTCGTAATAGATGTCAAAAATATGGCAATGACTGAACAACATTCCTGGTTGATCGTCGAGTAGCAATTTATTCCATACTGCATTCCCCAAAGGGGTTTGTTGGCTTGAATTGATTAGTAAGTCAATCCTGTCTGAATCAACATTGGAGCTGGGCTGACGAGTTCTGCGGGGAAATACATGTCACTTTGTGCATAAGGTACACTACATTCACAGCAGAGAGAGGGAGAGAGCTGATACTGAATTACTGATGTGTCTGTAACACTATATAGTAATTTCACGAATATCAATTAAGTAAACTAAATGGAATTAGCACTTTGGTTATAAAGCCTTCTTTCATAGCCGAGCTTTATTTCAATGGGCTCATTGAAATGAGATGCAACGCCCACTAAGATGTGAAGTAGAGATTTTTCATTTCAATTAAAATTCATTCCCGCTCCCTTGTTATTTAAATTGGATTGGTCGACGATACGATCCAGTGAAAATAGTAGTGGGTCAATGCACCAACTGGTATGGTACGACGATTCCAGGTTTTGTTGTTTCTAAATTAGCATAGCAATAATTTATATCAGTCATACACACGCATCACACCCTTGTAGATTAATTCAACTGTGCATGCAAAGGCACGATCATATGATATTATTAAAATATGCAGTAATAGTAGTCTACTTCGTAGCCCCATGCAATAAAATGTGCATATTATACTTATAATATGTGAACGTTTCCTAGAATTATTATACTTTCTCAATAGCATTACTCGTACATTAAATTGCTATGTCTATTATGTTCTATTTGGAATAAGAAAGTAGTGTAGAATAATTGTACCTCTATACATATAGTTCATTACGCACCAAAGCTTTTCAGGGACTAAACAAGTTACCTACCTAGTAGATACATGATAAGGAGGAATAATTATAACACAAAATAAATAAAAAATGCCCAAAAACAGAAAGCAGTAAGTATTAATAAGGTGACCTCATTATTCTCGCAGACGTAATAACTAAGCGACAGACCACACAGTGCCGTATCGTGAGCACAGACAGTACTGCCGGGAACACGCAAAGGGAGTGCCCGCTAATATATTTAGTAATTAACCACAGTAATTGACTGAACTCTGAAGGTAAACAAACATTAGGAGAATATAAAACTGTACTGCTCTGATTATTTGACATTACCTTTAAAATATTATATAGGTTAAACAAATTTGATACACATTCAACGAAAGCGAAACGTTGTAAACAAAGGTGTGAGATCCGGAACAAAAGAGTGAACTTGTTTCGTACAAAAACTGTAGTAGCTTATAAAGTAAATGTGAATCAATAAAAACTAAGCACAGTCACCCAACCAGGCATTAGCGATAATAATGCATCCATTACACAGGCCAGGTAACGATTACAAACACAAGGAAGATTACCGCAACGCATTGCGTAACTTGTTTAATGATCCATTAACAGGTACCCGCGGAGAAAGTAATGAGTAAACAAACAATTAATACAAATTTGAGTTGGATAATGCGGATTTTATAACCATAATCGTCCCTGTTTTGGACGAAAAGTTGCAAACTGTTTGACTTCACTTTGTAAATAGCTGTGGCAAGGAAGGGCATTCATTCCTTAATGCAAAAATAAAATATAATCGGTAGATTTAATATCAGTTAAAATATAGCATTGAGAACGTATTGTGAAGAACTTGCCAGTCCATGGAGTACCATCAGACCAACATAAAACGTGATTAATACTGTCTGGAGATTCCAATACAACAAATGAAGCTGCACTAATCCCCGAGACGAAATCAACCGAGTGGATCGTGACTGACACAACGCATCAAGCGGAGTCGTTACACACTGCATCACCATTATGAACTTGAACTGTCATTACCGGACGAGAAACCTTTTGTATCTAGGTGTGTATAAAAAAAAACAAAAAAAAACTTAAAGGACAAGGGAGAGCGCACGGACCAGTTCCAGGTCAAATCGAAACACATTTTCCTCGGCTGGTAAAAAGTGTTAACATTCCAAGATTAAAACAAATTTACGAAAAAACAAGACAACGATTTTTGGGGTATCTCATGGCATTAGAGTGCGTGCAGGAGTCTATGTAACAAGGATAAGAATTAGACAAATGTCCACTAAAGATAATTTCAATGAAAAGAAAAGAATACAAACTAATACATACAATGAAGAAATGGAAATGCAATATTTTCTGTCGTGCATAGTTAGGAAATTGTTAAAACCTAGGAACTGATTTAAACATTATGATTATGTGTGGAAGCGCATACACAATACACGGAATAGCAGGAAAAAGTTACACCATTTCCAATACATTTCCATTTACTAACAAAAGAGAATGTTCAGCAGTTTCATTATCTGACTTTCCATAACGAAAACGGCTAGTTTTCTCCATTGATATACAACAAATAAGGCCTATTTAGAATGCCACAACAATGATTAGGTACGGGCATATGTTCTACAATTTACATAGTAAAATAATACACGTATAACCAAACATATAGCAGATCGTAAAGATGAAAGGTAATTAACAAATTACTAAATTATTTATCTATACAGGGTGGAAACGATAAGTGACTTCACTTGATTATGTCTGAATAACGATATCGAAAAACTGGTTACCGGTCCTGAAAGTGCTTCACGAGCTCAAAGGTTATCAATATTAAGTTACAGAGTAACCTGAATCTACACGAAAATTAAATTTTTCCAGCTTCCATGCATTTAGTAGAGCCGCTATAAAATTTGAGAGAGTGAAATATTTTCAAGTTTAGTAGGAATATTTTTCTGGCACGTGTCTTATAAACAAACTCCTGACAAAAGGTATAATGTTTGTGTTAATTATTGGGTACGATGTAAGTTAGGTCTTTAAAAGAAACATTTTACTGAAACCTTTTTTATTAACCAAAGAAGAAACAAGCGCCCAATTTTTGTCAGTGACTGTTTTTGCCCTTGATAACCAAAGAAAGGAGATCGCAAAGAATGTAAATTATAGAGAAGGTACTCGCATATTGAACAAATTGACACGACATGACTTTCACCGTCAACAAAAAAAAAACGCTCTAATAAGCAAAGGTTGTATGGGTATACATCGAATAGGAGAGCGTAGAAAATACAAAGGAGTATTTAATAGGCGAAACGATTGGCCAACTAAAACGAGAACAGATGTAACCATTAAAAGGGTCAAGCGATATACAAGATACGAAAAATTTAAGAATATATAAAGTCATACAAACAGTTTATATTCTGAAATCAGACCTACAACTATTTTAGATATTGAAATGTCTATCTTGATTCTATATACGCGTGTGAGACTATTCGTAGAAACTAGCATTAGATCAGATTTTATTTTATTAATGTCATACCTACTGAAAGTTCGTTGCCAAATCTGAAACGTAATTATTAATAGACCAATGATTGCTAAAATCACCTCAATTAATTACGAACGATAAGTACATGCAAGTTATAGGTATTCATAGATTAAACACAAGGCGCGTGCGACGCAATCGTGCAATAAATACAATTGCTGTAGATAGGACATTAATAAACAAAATATTACAAGTAGTTTGCGTTAAACATTTGACTACACTGCCCAGCGTATTGATACCAACATCAATTGGTTACAATTGATCGTACAACAACAAGGAATCTATATTAATGGACTGACAAAGGCACAGTTAGGCATTTGTGGGCACACTTGCAAGTTTGTGTTTTGAACGTAACAATTCTACCAATCGGGAGACAATTAATATTTTAAGTATAAAACACATATTACGTAGTTAGACTTTATTACGGAGGCTCGTGTCCCTCGACTTCCCTTCAAAAAAGTGTTAATAATAATGTTTTATGCTGCATCATTTTCTATTTTGAACTAGTGCGATTCCATTCGCATAGTTTCAGTATTTCATACAATGTATAACATTCCCTACGATTATAGCGTCCCATAGGATCGGTATAAAAATTAAGCCACCTCTACACCCTTTTCAGCCTAATCGGTTTAGACGTTCTTGTTCACGACACGACTTTATTTTACGTATATATAGATTAAACATCCATCGTTGTCATTCTATAATAATACTTTAAATAACTATATATGTACATGTAGGTACGTCAACTTTCCTTTCTGTTTGAAAAGACACGTCTTTGAATACAAAATTGATGTCCCGTAATAATCGTATCATCTCATTCGTGTTAACGAAGCAAAGATCTGTAATTGAGACCCGTTTGGCAAACATTTAAAGGACGATATGTGTTGCGAAATAAAATTACATTAGAATTGTCTTATCTACACTGCAAAATACGAAATATTGATTCAGATAACTGCGGAGAATTTAAAATGGTTTTGAAACTGGGACTTAATGTTCATAATCTGCATAGGATTTTTTGTTATGAATACCTAGGTATCGGCGTAGTTGCCAGCTTCACTACACATAACGTACCTACATAACTAGTAAATAAAAGTTCTATTAGAAGAATAATGTATCATTTAATCAAATGAAGCCTTTTGTTCTTGGAAATGTTTTCATTGCATAACCTATTTATGTGCACAGTGGAAGTAGAGCGGAATTTACCCACTCTAGCACTTTCAATTTGTTGATAGTGCATTTTATTTAGCGATGACGTTTTCCAATTGTAATGATTTTCTCTCTGTTATTGTGAGATTGACCGATTTTAATGCTGACGCAAAACTGCACACAAAATCATGTAACCATCATAAAGTAATAGTAAAAAGGTGAACCTACGCATCACACGGGGGTTTTAAAAAGTACCCACATCGATTTCTAAAACACTGCACTACAGGATTCGAAATACTGTAGTGCGGGTTATCGGTACACTGCATTTGGATTTACAAAGTCAGATTCTCTGTTCTGATCTGTTAAGTACTGCAGTATCTCCATGATAATGTCTGCAAGGAGCAATAAACAACCATTGTTGCTTGTTCTTACTTTGTATAACATTTTACTGAAAAGTCGCCACTACCAGAGATACCAATAAGACTCTTTTGAATTCAGCATACTTTAGCCTCAGGTAAGTAAGGTACTAAGGGGAGCTTTAGAAGGCATCTCCCCTCGGGGTGACGTCACCGTTTCGTGCCCCTCGAGGTCGCGCAGTATCCACATCTGCCCTTGGCCTCCTCTCTGCCATTCGTTCGTTCGTGGCGACATGTCGTTATGCCCGATCTTCGCAAAATCGAACCATATTGCGCACTGGACTAACTGTACCCTGCAGGTACTAGCTAAGTTTTATTATAGCTGTATTTTACCTCTGAACACAGAATGACTTTGTTATCCGTCGCATAAATCTTATTATTATTTATTACGTTATTAATCCCCCTGACTGTATTCTTATGTAAAGTCGTTTATTAGTGATGACCTACAAATCTGTGTCGTATTGTTAGTCTTCCAATTGACGGGTGATATTTTTAATATATATGAAATGCATAGTGTGTACCTACCTATTCGCTTTTCCATTCCGTAAAGCACAGAGGGTTAGGCGAGCCTCTTTAGCCATTAGCATAGGTACCTAGTCACGGTTAGTGCGACCGTGGCCTTGTATTCATGAGACCGGAAATTACAGCAATTTTGCCACCACAAACGTTTCAAAAGATGACATTTCATTGCGCTGCTGCCGTTCAATCGTTCCACAACAACATGATGGTATCAGTATGGGTATCAATGTTGACAAGAATTCGCTATTGAAAGTCACAATACGGGAGACCCAATCTTGTTCATTTTATAGTTACAGAATGGTCTCAGACCATAATCTAACTGTTTGTTTACATCCTCTTTTTTATATCTGATGCTCGCACATAAATCCTGTTCGCATAGATGTAAGTAGTTCAATTCGCAGTGACAATCCGATAAATAGATTTTATTGATTTGTGATTTTCAGGCACACGGAGCACTGCCACGCGGTACCTATACTATTTATACATGTCGTACCACAAACCAATACCTGAATTACGCACTTACCAACGGTCATTCGCTGTAAGCTCATGCATGACACAAAAGAAAATTCGCAGAGTGCCTCATTGTCCCAAATTTTAAATTAAGTCAAGTAGTATACCTTCACCAGTGTTAACACAAACATCTACAGTGAATCAGGAATAAGTACAAGTTAAATTACTGTTATTATTGAAAATAAGAAACTCAGCGCAGCAATGAACGAGAGAACGTTTTGGAAAAATTGAACACGCACGTCTGGAGCTTTAAGTCGAATAAAAGAGATTGACCTAAAAACCAGTCCGACCGACTGCACAAGGCACATCCCTGAAATGGGGCAACTTATACAATGCCTGCCGCATATGAAAAACATTACAATCGGTCGGCTCATGAATTATACCACCATCGAACGCCTACGTACTAGATAACGTGAAAGCAGAACCATCAATTTCGAATATAAATTGTCGAGTGCTTTTCGAATAACGCAAGTCTTTTGTAATTGCTGATGTACCATCTTTTTAGTTAGTAAAATTACCTTTAGCCATTATGACTTCGGGTCGATTACCTTTAGGGTGTGGGTAGTAACTTTATATCTATTGACTTTTTCTTGCAAGGGTTTTGGGCGTAGGTACATCCCACGCTAATTTGGTCTAATACTTGAACGAAATAACGTCTCTATCAATCAATTAGTGATTATTACAGCTTATTTTGTTTTCTTAGTTACTATGTTATATAGTAACTCATTTATATCTAACATACTATTGTTACTTCATATGGTAGTAGATTATCTTGCACAATGCTTTTGTGTCAAATGATGTCATTTTACTGCATGTGTGCAACAAGTGGGCTTAATGTCCTTGTTAGAGCACCCATGGTGAACAACATTGCATACATATTTTGTAGAAAAACATATTTAGGTATATGTATACTATTTGATGCATACAGTGTCACTTATGTGTGATTTTAATAAATAATATGTAGCGTACATGTATGTTTTCATCTATTTGAATTTACTAAATAATTTTTAATAGAACTGGATCTCTACTGAAGCCAGAGACAGTGAAACTTGCACACATAATGTAGATATTTTGTTTTAGTTCACTATGCATAGGAAGTGACTGTGCCTAATAGTTAAGACGAAGAAAAAACATTTGCCAAAATGGTATCATTTTCGCTGTGTAATCAATTTTACTATGGAGTGCTTGTATATACTTATTAGTAATTATGATAAATTCATAAAAATATCAGTAAACTAGACAAGGGTTTCAGTAATTACTTTATCTATTAAAACCTGAGAAAGAAACCTACTTGAAAAAAAAACATATTTTTACAGCGGTTACATTATTTACTGCAAAAAAATAAATCAGTTTTAATGCATAACATGAAATACATATACACATGTGATATTCAGTGTTAATGTAATAATAGAGTATGATGTAATTCTGGATAATTGATGCAGAGTAATTAGGTCACTAGTCTAACAAACTGAATTGAAATGACCTCCCCTACTTGAGGCATGCAAATGATTTATCACTTACCAAGGTTACACTAAATATACTCACAAATTCACTATTTTCAGAAAGGAAATAATGTGTGTAGGTACCTACTTATTTATGAAAATTAATATATTGTTTATTAATTAATAATAATATTATCCCAGGTGTAAAAGGTAATACAAGATTAACTTTACTAATTAGACGATAAAGTAAGACTACTGTGAAGATTAAGAGTTAAAAATATAATTGCAATTTATAATATATATAGCTTTTTCACCAAATAATTACAAATTTTCGTGAACACACTACCATTAATTTAATTTAATACATAAGCTTTTTAAAGAAAATATTTTTAAATGTCTACTATTTCAACCAAGCGGGTTGGAATAGTAGACATTAGACTAAGCCAAGTGAAATCATAATATTTTCTGTAAGAAGTGGTCTTAGAGCAAGTAATAAAACCTGTCCGATAATCAGTCAAGGTCTTGCCATTTCAAAGGCAAATTTTAAATGCAGATAAGAAAATACGAAGCTGGAAATAGGTTGTGCAGCAAAGGTAGGTAAATATTTTAAAATATGAATAGTACTTACCTTTAAATTAAACATAAATGATAGATCGAGAATGGCAGAAGAATAATTTTAAAATACCAAAATCGCATTCTTCTTATGAATTGGGGCATATCCTCATTGGAATCCTGCAAAACACATAGGTACTTACCTACCTACTACAGCAACTTGCCGCAGTCCGCTGCTGTATCCAAATTACGAGCAAACGAGAGGTTCTAGCTGAACCCGTATACCGGTACAAGCTTTAGGTAACTTCCCCGAGTAATATAAAAATCATTCAACACGAACCAAAGGAGTAAATAATAAAAAAAACAAGCATAATAGAAATCTTTAGTTACCTGTTTACTTTTGTTGTCGGTCCCATTAGCCTTCCCGTCAGGCACATTCCCGTTGTTTTCATCACTTTTCACACCCTCCAACGCCATAATATATGAGTTTATTTTACCCACTTACATACGAAAATTTTTATTATTACTTTTAACACTGGACATGAAACTTATAAGTAAATTCAATACGAGAGTAGTGAATATCCCATAGACAAACTGAGAGAACACAACAGCGTCGTCGATAACAACGCGCGCGAGCGGCCAAACGCCTAGCGCTAAATGAGTGAAATGAAAGCGCCGCCGCCGCCGCCGCCACTGCCGCAGCCGCTTACTGAACAGAAATTAATGTTTTGGTTAGAGGGCGCCAGTCGAAAATTTGGTCGAAAATCTCTACTACTGCAAAGTAAATTTTCTACACTTATTTTTTCTCTTCCTTATCCTTCTCTTTATAGTTTATTTATGCTACTTACCAACATTATTAGGTAAGGTATTATATCATAGATTCATAACATTTTAAGCTTGGGAAGATGCGTAATATCTAATCCATAAGCAGGGGCAGTAAGATGTAAGCCAAGATAATATTTAATTAAAAATCTGTTGGTAAAATAATTAAAAGGACTCATTTTAGGACGAAGACAACCACAGATTTTTTC
>SJJU01003466.1:0-18720 GCA_012932125.1 Conopomorpha cramerella
CTTAGGTCCTAGCATACCCGGGGGGTACATAGGGCCTTGCAGATATCTCTCCATGTCCCTCTATCCAGCGCTGCTGTCTTTGCGGCATTCCAGTTAATGCCCGTCGCCCTGAGCTCGGAGTCCACGGAGCGCCGCCACGTGTGCGCTGGTCTTCCTCGTCTCCGCTTCCCCCTAGGGCGCCAGTCGAAAGCCACAACCGCCGGATCGTTCTCGCCTCTTCGTAGCGCGTGGCCAATCCATCTCCATTTGCGCAGAGCGATTTCTTCGCCTATCGGCTTTTGGAGGCATTTGGTCCATAGCTCCGTATTTGTAATAGTGTTTGGCCAGAAAATTCTCAGAATGGCTCTAAGTGACTTATTTACGAAGACTTGCAATTTGTTCGTAATGCTTTTGGTCACTTTCCACGATTCACAGCCATACAACAGCACAGACTTCACTAAGGATTCGAAGAGGGAGAGTTTTATCCGACGGGAGAGAATGTTTGACTTCCAGACTGGGCGGAGTTGAGCGAATGCTGCTTGTGCCTTCTTTATTCTTGACTCGATGTCGCGTTCTGCACCGCCGGTTGTTGTTAGGATGCTGCCAAGATAGCAGAACGAAGTCACGGAGTTTAGGGGATTGTAGCCGTGTCCCTAACACGGCTTCTGAATTTTTGGAGGAGATTCTCATGTCGACAGTTTTAGTATTATTGATCCGCAATCCTATATGCATTGCTGCATCTTGGAGTGCTGACATTAAAAAAAATAGAATAGAAGAAAATATATGTTATTCTATTTTTTAAAGTGAAACTTTTATTACTTCACCGTCTCAAACATTTTCGTCTGTGTGTTGCATGTCGCGTGACGGTCGGCCGCGGAGTAGGGATAAGGGGGAAAGGTGCTCGTTTCCCTTTTACCGTGGTTTCGTAAAACCACACAACTTATACAGATATAGAATCCGAAGATGACTCAAAGAAAACTTGCTGATTTAGATGACAACAGAAATATTTGACCAGTTAATCAGTACCTACCATAAAAAAAACATGTATAGGTACATTAAATTACATAATCGTACGTCCTTTACCCATGGGCAGAAAATTTGCATACATCGCTGAACTGTCTGAACCTAGTAGTTCAGACCAAACAAGTAGAATTGTTGCCAAAAACTGATGATTAGAATAAACCGAGACAACAATATGAAAAACCTGCAGGAGTGAAGTAAGCAAGTAAAGTTTTAATAGAAGTACACAATTTTCAGTCCATACATTTTGGTGGAAATTGGACATACCGAACGTGCTACACAAGTATGTCTACAGAATGTTTAGTCTGAGCTTCTAGGTCACTTTTAGTCTGGTAAGGGTATCACCGATATATGGTCAGTCCATCGTCCCATAATCCCTTTCATACGTTCCAGATCAAAAACAACTAGACTTGCAATAAAAAACAGATATTTTTCGAATAAAACGACATCAATATGAAAATCTTGCAAGAGTAAGGGACAATATTTTCTGTCCCTTACTGCGTAGGGTATATTTGGATCCAAACTGTCATTTGGATAGTAAAAATGACAGTTTGGATCCAGAAGTACGTCGTTTTCCATGCATTTTGGTGGAAAAGAGACAGACTGAACGTCATACTATACTTGCAAGCCTCGTGGCATTGTGTCTGGTCTGAGAAGTATGTACATATTTTAGTTTAATTCCATATCGTCCAATATGACACATCTCTTGTAGCCATGTGGTGTTATTTTTACAGGGTAATTTAATTGAAAGTAAATTAAACTTTTGCTTGAAAATTCCCTAGCTACAGGGCAGCCAAAAAGTAGATTCCGCCTAGTTTATATTATATTACATATCTTCAGGTAAACTTGTTAAGATCATTTCGTTCCAAAGAAATTAAACTAGAATAACTGTTTTATTTTCATCATAGTGTGAATAGTAGAAATTCCACTTGAACTCTATCGATATTCGATTAACAAACAACGTAGAGAACACTATTCTTCACCAACACATTGAAAAATCACACACACATACCCGTTCCCTTTTTGGTCACGTTTTCAAGTGAGGACAGTTCGTCTTGTACATTTTATTTCTGTAGTTGTACGGTTTTATGAAAGGTAATAATCATACCTAGATGTAGATAATAAGGGGCTTTTTCCTTAGCTCGACGTCCAATTCCAGTTATTGTGCCTGAGGCGTAATCCTACTAAATTTAACAAAAAATCAGTGAATATTTCAAGCTTCTTCCTGTTCCCGGCAGTTTAAAAATTATTTATTTTATTACATTTTTTAGTTGTTAATGGTAAATACGACATATGGGAAAATTTCAACAATCTATCATGGTTATGGGATACAGCCTTGCCAAGCCCATGCAGAAACACAGTAGCAGTCTTAGTATAGAGTCCCCCTTTAGGTAAGGAACCCTACAAAAGTATCAGAAGGCTGCGTAACAAGGTGTGTTCAAACAAAGGGGAGCCCCCTTCCGGTGTCTAATGATACTAAAAGGAAACTTCGTAGCGACGGATCTACGGCAATCAACAGATACGGCCGCAAATGGCGTGAACACACCGCCCAAACGAAGGCCCGACCTGAGGACAATTGATGCCTATGTTATATATGTACATATGGGCGAATAAACTTTACTAATGATATGTAATTTCGAAGGGTCAAAATCACTTAAATATGATAGTGCACTAGATATTGAAAGAGTACGTATGAGTAGTATGGTAAGTAAGGATGCATAATCTTGTTTGTTGGTTATACACCATCATACGGATATGAATAAATATTGCCTAGGTATGTAAAATTAGAATACGAAAACATAATTGAGCGTCTGTGGTCCAGTTGGTGTTGTATGGTTAACTTTATATCGTCATGTCGCGGGTTTGAGTCCAGTTACTGGACGTGTACCAATGGGAAAATTTTTCAGAGCCTATGTACGTAACGCGACACTCGTACGGTGAAGGACAACGTCGAAATGAAACCCACACACTATAAAGTGTGTGAGCGATATAACAGCGATAGGCTTACCCCTGTCACGTTGGGTTAAATACGCTTTTTTTTTTGTTTACGAAAACATAAAAGAAAACATGAAAGTAAAAGACAGTTTACCAAATTATTATTCTACTGGCTTACTAAATCGGATGATAAGTGAAAAAAACTACTACCCAACGAAATATAACGTACTCCTAAAAGAGTATTCGCATACGCTGAACACCATACTGAATGTAGCTAATGAATCCTCTTAAATTGACACTTAATCCAAATAGTAGAAAGTTACCCAGTGTTCGGAAGTTGGAAGGATTCTTAGCGCGGCTCATTCGGCAATCGCACCCCTCAGCCCCAACCAACCCAACCACACTACTACAGCATACGAATGACCTACTTATTGCGCAGCCAACGAAAAATATGACGAAGATATATCCAGTCTTTTAACGGGAATGAATTGCCGTGTCGGTTTATAGTGCTTTTGGAAGCGACTATAACATCTACGGCTTGAAGAATAACATGTTATTTTGTGTGAAGTGTCGTTGTAATTTTTTTTAAGTTGAGTGTTGATGAAGCGTGAATTGACTCAATCATTGCATCGTGGGCGCGGCCTGGGTCATCCGTACGTTTCACACATCGGGGTATAGCAGTATTAACTATGGGAAATATCTGGAAACGGCCACTATAAATAAACCGAGCAGCAGCCGTGGTTGTCCACCAATCGCTCAATTCCCTTAAAATTTTGATAAAACTTAAATAATCGAAACAAAGCGACTTTTCCCTTCGAGTTTTTATTGACAACAAAATTATTTACATATTTACTTGACAATCTTTTCAAAACAATTTAAATACAAAACAAAACATACAAACGAGTTCCAACATTAATAGAATCATCATGTTTACAACCTGAATTTTCACTTGTGGGTATCTTTGCGTTTCCGATCACGATAAGTTCAACTTATACTATTTCTTATACCCGTACAAACCGAGTCAGGACTATAAGGATATTGGAGATCGTATATTCTTGGGAGATGTCCTATGCACACATGAATATGTTGCTAAGCGCGAAACTCGAGAACGGCAGGACCAATTTCTCTAATAAGTTTTTGTTATTCTTTAAAAATAAAAGAATAATAAGAAAATTGCCGGTAAATAATACTAAACAGCAAATACCTACTGTTTCAGTAAGCCTACACTACATACCACTTGGTACAAATCATCACCAGCCCGTACTTGTCCACTGCTGGA
Source organism: Conopomorpha cramerella (assembly GCA_012932125.1). Taxonomy (NCBI): domain Eukaryota; kingdom Metazoa; phylum Arthropoda; class Insecta; order Lepidoptera; family Gracillariidae; genus Conopomorpha; species Conopomorpha cramerella. Next base: position 4,214 of record SJJU01003466.1, read on the forward strand.
CATTATCATCATCATCACCTGCCATGATGACGATGTCGTCTGCAAATCGCAATGGCCGGAATCTTAGTTATCTAACACAACTTATTTATTTGGGATGCTCTTAGAGAAAAAAACTAGAAGCTACGAAAAAGCTGTAAGCTTATTATGTAGGTTTATTATTTGAACACAGCATTCCATTGATCTTCGTCTATGTTAATACCTATAGCAAAAATAGGAATATCTAAATGATGTAGGTAGGTAAATAAATTAAGATATTTGCCACTCACTTTATAAAGTAATTTGCTAGCGGAAGATTATTGAACTATTAATTAAAATGTCGTTTACATTCCCTCTGTAAGCGATGTAAGTCGTGTGTGACGGCATTACCCTCTCAAGTCAAGTAATTTGGTAAGCAAATTCCCAAAAGGCTCATCATGTACGAAAAGGTAAACTTATCTGACTGGAAGCCATCTTTTCAACGAACACCCGAATGCGACATCTGAATCGCAGATAAGGTTTGCCTTGATTTCCACGAATCTCGACAGTCGGTAAGTAAGTATGTACAACCTTTTTTTACTGTCACCCTTATTACAGAAGTGGTAAGTTTGAATTTGGAATACGCAATGGCAATTTCGCCAATGGAGCCGTAAAATGACGAGCGACGTGACTAAGGGATCTGGAGTTATTTTATAGGTATACGTTCTGCGGTCTCAAAAAAAACTACCTACTGACTGAAATCTCTTTGAAAAATAGGAGAAAGGATAGTTTTTATATAACTGTGAAATTGGAGAAGTTTTTAAAGTGGAAATACAATCATTATTAAATAAAAAAATAAAATAAATACACTTCACGCCTTTTAATCCCAAAGAGGGGTAGGCAGAGGCACTTGCTAAAGCAGGTAGTACCCACGGTTCACCGAGCGTATTTAACCCAACGTGACGGGGTGAGCCCATCGCCGTTATAGGGTTCACACACTTTGTGGTGTGCGGGTTTCATCACGATGTTGTCCTTCACCGTGCGAGCGTTGCGTTGCGTACATAGGCTCTGAAAAAGAGTCCCATTGGTACACGTCCCGTAGCCGGACTCGAACCCGGGACCTCCCGGTTACAAGTCAAGTATCCGACCAACTGGACCACAGATGCTCTAAATTAATAAATAGGTAGTATAAATTACCTAAACAAATAACCTAAACAAAAAAGTGATATCTAAGTTCAATACAGAATACAAAAATGAATCACTAAAACACAAAAGGTGGGAACGACTGGACCAATTTCTATTTTTATTTATTTTTTTGTTATGATTATTAATGTGAGGAGAAGGATTTTTTCTTTCACGTGACGTTCTACTAATTTGTTATTAATGTTTATAATTCAAACATCTGACGACTAGAAGTAACTTACTTTACAAATATATTCAGCTAAGTGAAAGAACGAACTTTACTCTGTCAGTCTTAAGCAACATGCCTACTAAATACAATTTGATTACTCACGTGACGTATGTCCACAGTTCACCAGCTTGATTAACAATTAACCCTTAAAATACCCCGGTTAAATCTCACCCCATATGATAGAGGGTGTCTATTGCAGTTATAGGGTTCACACACTTTATGTGATGTGGGTTACGTCGTGATATCTTCCTTTATCTAAGGGCGTTGCGTAGCATATATAGGCTGTGAAACAGAGCATCATTGGTACACGCCTATGTACCATTTTTTAAAGGACTTCAAAAATGTAGACCTGGAATAAAATAAAAATAAACACACTCCACGCATTTTAATCCCAAAGCGCGGTATTCTGAGGCACTTGCTGAAGCAAATGCCAACGGTTCACCAAGCGTATTTAACCCAACGTGACAGGGAGTGAGCTCATCGCCGTTATAGAGTTCACATACCGTCTATATGGTTGCAATGCCATGCAAACTTCCACCGAAAATTGGTATACAGTGGTAATACAATCAGACTTGAACCACACATTGCACAGACAGACAACCTTCCAATAACAAACCCAAATACTAAGCAAGAATAGTTCAAAACTACCAATGGCGTGCACATAGGCAAAAAGACTCTGCCTACCTTAATACTATTATTTTGGCTACCCGACCTAATAATAGAGTTATCGCTAGATCTTTTTTTGTTGTACTCACGACGTAGGCTAACGAAGGTCCTGTGTTTTGTGGGTGAGTACCTATAGTTCGTAAAGACAAGCTACCTATACATAGGTGTCAATACTTGGGGATTACTGCCTACCTTGTCGTAAAAGCCAGTGCACGCCACTGAAAACTACTGTCTACTGAATAAATTAGACTATGCTGCAGGATGTCCCTATCGCTTCGTTACCTTCGATCCAAAGCCCCCTTAACGAGAAGTAACCGTACTATTTACGTTGTGTGCGATAGAGACAACGCTGACACACACCCAGCGCTATCCTTGTCACACCACGTAAACAATTTCACTCTAAGACACCACGGTATGGATATTATTAATGTCAATAATAAAATATCTAGGTGATCATCATTGGGTCGCCATATATCTCCTCGAATTCATAATACGCGGAGCCGTCAACGACAAGGCATCCGTGATATATAGAAGGTCATAAAAAGGCAATTAATTATTTTGGTCCTCGCCTTGTTCCTCGGAAATTTTCACTTCTTTGTTAAATTTCGGTGATATATTTCCACGCGCGAAATCGCTCTGGGTTAGTAAGTAGTGTGAGAAATATTTACCTACTAGTTTACGCCCCGCGATTTCAGTCGCGTAGTTTAGTAGTAACTGCATATCAAATTTCAAGCGTCTAACTTGAGCGGTTTAGATGTTTCATACAAAAGTAATTTCCCGTAAAATCCCGTTCCCGTGGGAATTTCTGGAATTCCTTTCTTAGTGCATCCCTACGGTACCTAACCTACACCCGTTCCAAATTTCAAGTGCCTACGTTTAGCCGTTTGGGCTGTGCGTGGATATTTCAGTCAGTCAGTCAGCTTCTCCTTTTATATATTTAGATTATTTTCTCTATTTAATACTTCATTACAACGAAGTACAATAGGCGGACTTAATACTAATAGTATTATCGACCAGTCAACCGGACAACACGGGAGATAAAATATAGTTGCGGGTCAGTATTACAATCACAATAAGTAAAGGTAAAATTAAATGTCCAAAGAGAGATAGATATCAATGATCCATCATTATTATACATAATTAGTTACGCTGCGGGTCGAGAAAAACGGCTAGAATGCCGTAGAGGTACGTCGAACATTCGAGAGGCCTAAAGAACATTCCAGTATCCAAGTCGCCGCATACAAACCACTACACAGTGCCTATATGCGTCAGAATGTAGTAGAAGGATCTCGAAAGATCGAGAACAGTGTGGTATATTGCGGAAGCCACAAGTACACAAGTACTTACCTTACCTCACCACAAGTAGGTATAAACCTACTTACCTACTGTTGGTGTAGGTATAAACAAGCGAGCCGGCCGCCGCGACTCACAAGTAGGTATAAAGCTACTTACCTACTGTTGGAGTAGGTATAAACACGCGAGCCGGCCGACGCGACGTTTAGGTATTTAATTATTATTATTAGAAGTCGACTCGAGAATGTACCTGAACCTACTCGAAAGTTCTGGATTGTGTACCGTGGTATATAAAGAGCGACGATCGAGTCGGCGGGACAGTTTCAACTAAACAGCGATACAGTGAACTTCAAGAGAGAAAATTAAGGAGAGTAAACAAGTGATTGTGTGATTGTAAAAGTGTTTATTAGCGGTTTTAGTTTAACGATTGTAATTAGTTTGTGTAATTACAGTGCCGGAATAAAGTGTAATTCTTGATTTTCGTAATAGTGTAATTTTCTATCGGTACCCCCCCCCCACGTACGTAACAATAATATAAAACACTAATATATGAATATATCATAAATACTAAGCGATACTTTAAATTGAATGGAACATACATAAATAACAATATTTAATTATACATAAATACATAAAGAGCACGTTAGAAATCAGTTATTATAAGAACTTAGATAGTGCATATTCAAGAGGTTTTTAAAAGAAGGACGGGAGGGGCTCTTCTGACATCAGTTGGGAGGGAGTTCCAGAGTTGGACAGCAGTCACAACAAAGGAATTTGACATGTATCCGGATTTGTGGGTGGGGACGTATTAAGTGAATAGCGTATGAATATACTGTCCAAAATCCATTGAATACCTAAGTAATTAACCATATCGTAGATATACTAGATATTTAAGGCACAGTCGGACAAGAAAATAATCTATCAGTTTTTATGACACATCATGTGTCAATAAATAAAACCCTAGATTGTTGTACCTAGTTAGATAGCTTATGAAACATGGATATTTTAAAACATATCTGCCGAACAACTGTGATATTTTTTTTAGATATCCCTTAGATAAAAATAAACTTTCTAATATCTTTTTTAATTTCTTCCTTCACTTGTCTACTACGGCCTATTTAATTAACTTAGGTACAATTTTAATGATTGATGTTCTCAAGCATCTTATTACACACGTAAAGATGTAATAATAACAATCACACGCACACAGAAATAAAATATTTAAAAAAATATTAGTATAAAAATCGGCAATTTAAAATAAAAAATATATCGGAAAGGGTTAAGTTTAGGGTAGGGTGTTTCATAGTGAAATAAGTCAGAAATGACGAGTACTACGCGCCCTTAACGGATCTAGCACGACTTTTCCTGTAGCCCTATATGTTTGTGACACCCATAGTACAGGGTATCCTAGTTTGGGTTCAGATGACCCCGTGTGAAATGTCACAAGATATTGTTATTTTTTTTTTCGTTATATATCAAACGCCTATTCCCATATCACGGAAAGGGATAGACAGAGATCATTTATCTTCATCTAAGAAGCCCCATCTCTTTTCTACAATCATCAATCTTTTCACACACGCACGTTGAATTTAGGCGTTTGTTGCATTACCGTGTTTCCTTAAAAGCCTCACTGACTAAAGGTGGTGATAGACTTGAGCTTACACTTGTAACAGAACATCGAACATATTTTATGTGTTTATGTATCCAAATAGCAAAAGTCGGAACTGTCATCTCTGTCTGTCCGTATATAAATAGGTATTCAACTTGGTTAGTAGATGTAGTTTGTGAAACAAATAAATAGGAAGGAATAGTGTGATAAGGGAAAGTTGCGGTTTGAAGGAAGGCGTAGTGACCAAGATCGAAAAGGGCATGCTTCGGTGGTTTGGGCATATGGAGAGAATGGATGAAAGTCGATTGACGAAAAAGATTTATATGGGTGATGTAATGGGCCGGGTGAGTAGAGGTCGCCCCAGAAGGACATATACAGACCAAATTGGTGATGTCCTGTCCGAAGGTGGCGTGGAAAGTACTCGAAACCGGAGGTCATGTATGAAAAGATGTATGAATGTAGATGAAGCAAAAGGGGTATGTCAGGATCGTGACAAATGGAGATCTGTAGTCTATGCCTACCCCTCTGGGAGACAGGCGTGAAGTGTATGTATGTATGTAATATAACAGAAAAATAAGAGAAGAAAAAAACTAAAAAAAATATTGGCATTGTGCACTATGCAAACTTCCATCGAAAATTGGTGGTGAAAAAAATTTAGTAAGTAGTTTTTTTAATACGTAAAATAAGAAGGAGAGAATTTACAAGAGCTGTATTATGGATAGTTGCTGCTACCCTACCCTTAATGGGCGAATCCGACTCGCACTTGGCCGGTTTTATATTTGTCGAAGTAAACAACACTAAAATAGGCACGGGTAGCGATGAGTAATGTGCAAAAGGCTCCTTTATTTCTCATTTTCAAAAATACCTATTTTTCCTCTGCAATTATTGTGTTACTGTGGTGGAATTAGTGTTATAATGTGCTGGTAATGGAAAATAATGCAGTGAGGGTGAGAAGTAAAGGACACTTACTACTTCTATTTGATCAATTTGTTATTCCCGCGTAATGTTCTACGCTAGTCCACCCTCACGTTTTAGTGACGACTTTGACAATTTACGACTTTATCGACAGACTGTGACATTGACATCGACTATACCTAAAATATTTTATATTCACACGAAGAATTTAACACTTAACTAAAGGCAAATGGCCCAAATTCCGAATCCACGTGAAAAAAAAACACTATAATGTTTTCGTACTTTTTTTGTGACGTAAGATTCGCAAGTATGCTCATTACATGCGAATGCACAGTCTATCAGCACCTTTATTATTGACGCTATTTCACCGGCGTAGTTTCAGATAAACCGACCAGTCTCAGTAGTTCGGAATTTTGTCCTCTTGTTAGTTTAAAATGTACCGTATTTGGTGACTCAACTTAACGTCTGTTATATGGGTGCAAAATAAAAATGGACCTACTTAGGTGAAAATAAAGGTGTTCTTTTAAAACGAAACGTACACATTAAAGAATATTTTAGGTCTTATGTAGGTACTCATGTGCTGAATATCGCTAATATGTAATTACTTGTATTTATTATTTCCTTAGTTAATTTAATAATATGGAGCATTATTCAACAAAAGAAGATTCGATTGCCTTAAACTAAGTGCTAAACTTATTGAGCGCGGGCTAAAAAATCCTTGTGACGCTGTGATATACATTTTCATATAATACTAGTGGATTCGACAGACGTTGTCCTGTCTTGAAGGTGGCCTGTGCCCAGCAGTGGAAGTCACGAAATATAAACTATCCAATATCTAAAATTGGACAAAATTACATATAAATGCCAACTTTTGTGAATATCGGTAGCCTTGGTAAAGAGTTCATTGGGAACAAACATCATGACACTGGATTTTTATATTATAAGACTAGCTTTCCGCTCGCGGCTTTGCCCGCGTGGACTTTGGTTCTATTGCGGTATAAAGGAAGATTTTTGTTTTCCCTCGGGAATATCAATTTTTCCGGGATAAAAAGTACCCTATTATTTAAACCGGACTTCTAACTGTCTGCAAAATTTCAAAGCAATGGGTTCAGTAGTTATAATGTGAAAGCGGAACAAACAAACAAACTCACTTTCCCATTTATAATGTTAGTAAGATCGTCAAATGTCAATCTAAGATTGAATTGACATGTCAGGCGTACCATAAAAGGGGTTGGTTCCTACTTATAAGAGAGCATGCTCTCGTTTTCGATCAGTCATCTTGCGGCATCAAGACGTCACAGACGCCACGCACTATGCGAATATTGTCATGTCATTTTTTTTTTCAATAAAATCTCCCCCGAATGTGCTACTCACGGTGCTGCTTGCATATTTCTGAGTGGGGTGATCGTACGTCAGGATGAGGGTGACACTGCGGCTCTGAGGCAGGGTAGACCATTAAAATATTGCACCTGTACAAGCAGGGCCCTGCCAGCCAGTAGGGTAGGTAGGGAACTGATGAATCAGAATCAGACCATGTTTTTATATTAAGTACATAAGTACTATAAAGTCGGCGTCATCTAAGAAGCAAAATCTGACACATTGAAAATAACCATGAACAAGTTTAAGAGCGAAAGTAACTGACAACCACATATATGGCCGAGACAATGTCACCTAGCGTTGAAAATTCTATTTGGTCTGTGTCTTTTTTATCATTTATTAGTGCTGTGCTTTTTTTGTTCATGAATCGAAGTGAAATCATTTCGATTATGCAGTTAGATGTAAAATAAGTATAATAATCTCTGCAGCATTATGTGCGACATACAAAAACATTTCGACAAAATAAAACTTTTCGACAAGATGAAACCTTTCGATAAGATAAAACCTTTTTCTTTGCCGTTGGGTAGATATCATAGTATACTGTCGTACTGTTAATAAATTATGTTCACATTCTTTTCAGCCTATTTCTTTTTCTGTTATGCACATTAAATCATGTGCAATGCATAATGCACCATATGGGCACCATCGTTAAAATGTCAGTGGAAATATAATACTTCCGTTTATTGCAATAAGGGTGGAAATGTTGTACAGTCAGGACAGTTAAGCTAAGTTCTGTATAGTTAGACAAGTCCGCGATGGAAATCTAGCCTCTAATACCCCATTACGCAATGCAACGCGTAAAACATTATCCCATTTCCCAGGCACTATCGCCTTCCAAACTAGATAATACGAAATGGCACACAGTTTTATGGGGCTATTTAAAAAGGAAAAACAAGTTCAACACGGAAATATCTAGTAAGTGGTTTTCTTATTTACCCTCTTACTGGTTTGCAAAAATAGAATTTGTCTGTTATGAATTCATTGAGGGAGCAACGTATTCTAGAAAACCTCGTACTTTGGATAATGAACTATGTTTCACACGCCTCGCGATTTCATTCGCGTAATATCAGTATTTCATACAAACTGTAAGACTTTATTTATATAGTGATGCGTCCCACAGGATAGGGATAAAAAGCCCAAGTCCTTCCTCAGGCTCTAAACTATCTGTATACCAAATTTCATTTAAACCGGTTCAGTAGCTTTGGCGTGAAAGCGAGACGGACTTTACTGTTACGTTCGCATTGATAATATTAGCATGGGTAGTTTTTCTAGTAAACTAGTTTTGACCCTCCTGCCTGGTCATAACTAGCGACATGGTCTTCGATGGAGTACCCCGGCCTATCAAGTACTTAACCCGTGACGCACCAACTGTAAGTATTTGGCAGGAAACATATTCATACATCCTGAAACTCCCTCTAGCGCAGATATCTCCTCAAGTAGCATTTGTCTCGCTCTGACCGTGTTTGTATAAAAGAGATAAACTATACTCAAGTGACAGTAAATAGCAATATCAGCATTGAATAAACTAAACAATACACAACTTTTTTTATAAGCGGTAATAGTATAAATAGTCAAAAGCCAAAGAGCACTACAATACAATTATCCTTAACAAGGTATTGTTGGAAGTTTCTCTGTCCGTGAGAGTCTCTAAGTATACTGTCGACTTTTATAGCCCAACAAATCACTATATTCCACCCAATTTACTTGAAGGAATAGCTCTGTTCCAAGCATACTCGGCCAATATCCTCTAAAAAAGAAATTAAAAAGTTCCCTTTTTAGTGTTACTTTGCAGATGTAAAAATATCCTCATTAAATAAAGGCACTTAACAGAATGAACTTATCGGGAAATTTATGATTTTCTGTTAGAAAATTATGTGGAGACACTTACCATTATTTTTCCTTTCATTTTGTTATATTTTTTCTTCGCGCAGCTGCGTGAAATTTCGGTGGAGTTTCAAGAAGGTAAATTTTGCGAAAACGTAATTACTTGCAACAATGTATTGAATTCCTTGTTCTTAGGTTTTAGCGTTGTTATTCAAGTATTATCGCCAAATCTCATCAAAGGATTCCTTTGACATCTAGATCTGAATTCATATCAACGAGAAATAACAAGAAAATAACTACTTCGAGCAAATCCATAATTATTACTGCGAATGTTCTTGTTCCAAAACCCCGAACAAGTGTTTTCTATAGCCTGAGGGCAATTCGAGATTAATCTTAGCAACAATTAAATTGTGTAAGTAATAGATAGAACAATTGGGACGTAGTTTAAGTTTCTAGAACAATACTGAGAGGTATAATCATTTATCTCTTATACATTTCTAAACAGGGTCCTGGTTGACCGCGAGTCTGCGAGTTCAGAAGCTTAATATTATAAGTAAAATACCAAATATTTATTCGAAATTCTGTGTAATAGGTGGACTGGCAAAAGACATTTTTTTTCGTAATGGGAGTCTTAACCCTCTACCAGGCAGAGGGAATATAGATCCCACCTAAATTTAAACTTTATTCCTTTAAAATACAGTATAAAATCAATAAAATTAGGTGGGATCTATATTCCCTCTGCCTGGTAAAGGGTGTACACTCGCCGCTATGGGACGGCAACGCGATAGCGTCAGACTTCTGACTAAAATCATACATCTTCTGACTAAAATCATACATCTTCTGACTAAAATCATACATCTTCTGACTAAAATCATACATCTTCTGACTAAAATCATACATCTTCTGACTAAAATCATACATCTTCTGACTAAAATCATACATCTTCTGACTAAAATCATACATCTTCTGACTAAAATCATACATCTTCTGACTAAAATCATACATCTTCTGACTAAAATCATACATCTTCTGACTAAAATCATACATCTTTTGACTAAAATCAAACATTCGACATTCTTCAGGCTTCACCCAATGAGTGATCAGCCCCTGGCGCCTCTTCGGAGTGGACAGTGATTCGCCCACTCCGGCAAATTCCTCTTTATCGGCGCCAACCATACGGCTCCACCGTCTATCTCGGAACTGTTTGGGCAGATGGGCAGATCAGGTGGCTGGCTTTGGATCCAGCTTCGAAATGGAAATCTTTAGATTAGCAGAAAATCTCGCATACCACTGAAAAATATTCGATAATACCTATTGCAAGAAATACGAATATTGATTGATACCATCGGGAATAATTCATCAACAACAACCCAGATAACCAAAGAAAGATTTTACTGCAGAAAAGATATCTTATATTTCCGTAAGATAGAGGAACGATAATCAATATTGTTAGGTTACTATACAAAACACACTAGTTATCCTGTTATAGAAAGTCTTAAATAAATAATAACCATATTCTTCGCATCGCATTTTCAATTAAGCGGTTGAAATCGCACGGGGCGTCCAATAAGTAGTCGGACAAATAAATAACTGAGGCGAGCCGTGGGAGTTTATCCGTGGCGCAGGTCACCGCATCAGGGACGCTGGCTCAGACCCGCACTCGGCCCCGTAGCTGCTTCGATGAATTATCCTCCACATTCAACACGGTATTAACTAAATAGGTATGACATTGGAGAATATGTTACAGTAGGTATTTACCTACAAAAACGAAGGTTAAATACGCTTGGTGAACCGTAAACATTTGCTGCTAGCAATTGCATCTGGATGGGACATCTTGCTTTGGTATTAAAAGCCGTGAAGTGATTTCTACATGGTGAAGAATTAGAATCCGTAAAATGTGAGGTCAATTTAACCCAAATATTTAGTCCATGGTATGAACCGACCGTCAATACAATAACTAGAATATCAATATGTGGTCCACACAACATAAACTTTAAATGTTAATAATGCGATATAGCTCGTGATCCGAGTGATCCCTTAATGGGTTGTAAGGAATTAACTTAGACTACTGTCTGATCGTGGAATGAGCTGGTAGAAATGTGGGCCAAGTTGATTCCAGAGACAATTAAAAAAATAACTTCCTCTCATCTTAATATAATAAAGGAAAAGTTGTCTGACTGACATATCAACGCACAGCTCAAACGGCAAAACGTAGACACTTGAAATTTGGTACGGACGTAGTTTAGGTACCATAGGGGTGCACTAAGAAAGGAATTCCTGAAATTCCCACGGGAACGGGAATAAACGGGAAAATACTTGTGTATGAAAAATCTAAACGGCTCAAGTTGACGCTTCAAATTTGGGATGCAGGTACTACTAAACTACTACTACTGTTTTGTCCTTTTCACGCCTTCAGACTGTTAGTATGAATCTTAAAATCATACATGACTTTCACCAAGCTTTGTGTTACTATATATCTGTATGTAATAGAACTTATTACGATGAAATAAACTCTAATTTTGACTGTGTTTCAATTATATTTTCCATAGTTTATAAAAAGAGAATATGCATGATTCAATAATTAACGTCTTTAAAAAACTTCTGAAACCTGAAAGCTCTGGAAATAGATACGATTGAATTTTAATTGTCAGCAGCCGCCGCCGCGCCGGTGGTGCAGAATTAATTTAAATATTAATAGTTATTACCAATAACGTTCCAACTGCATAACAGATCTCCTACCACAGAAAGCTTGCCGTCGGCCTACGAATTTATGATATAGTTAGTTACTGAGTGTTCATGCATTTGAATCCCAAAGTGGAATACGCACAGGTCATTGCTAAGCAAATACAGTACAAAGTTCATCAGAAGATACAAAGTCTAAAATGAAGCCGTATCCCGCTGTATGTCCTTATGTATCATCAAAACCAGGAAACTGATTTTGAAAGAGAAATTTTCGAAGAAAGTTTATACATACATAATTATGTATTACATACATAAGTACACATAATAGCAAAGAAAAACGCAAAATGATGTTGGCTGTGTCAGCTAGTAATAAATAAAATAAACAATAAGTAGATCTAACGAATCCATTACTTAATTATAATGTAGGCAAGTCAATGGCGTTACGAAAACTATTGAAGATATCTTTATTTCTCGTAGAAACTTGCAATAAGAAAAGGGTAAACGATATCCTGTCTGCCTCAGAGACCTCTCTCACCGACGGCGGTTACCAGGCCATCGGGTAACCGCCGCCCTACTCTGGGTCGTGCATGCAGATACCGCAAACCCCACTCTGACGCCTACGATTCCAAACATATAGGTACCTTATAAGGCACCTTATACGCCAAGCAGAAGTTACCGATGATATAGAGCTACCAATTCATCAGCAAATTTATGGGTATAACCCATAAAAATGGGTATAACACATACATTTGCAAGATAATTTATAGTTGGTGTATATTTTTCTGGTAACTATTATTATTTACTAGTTGACCCGGCAAACGTTGATTTGCTAATATGCATTATTAACAGTGTAGTAACAGTTTCTCTGCAGTGATAAACATGTACAATTGAGGAATTGAATCACTATATCTGCTAAAGAAAACCTCATCAAAATTCGTTGCGTAGTTTTAAAGATTAAACAGCGGGAGGCGACTTTGTTTTATACTATGTATTGATTATATAGTTGGGTTTTGGTTTTCTGAAATTCACAAGACGCAAGCGTACCCAGTCGCTCACTTGAGACGATCTCGCCAATAGAACAAAATCGACAATTATTATTCTATCAATACGAGTGGGCCGACGACCGAGGGCCGGCCACTTATCGCTAAGCCCCCCGACTATTCCCGCCTTCGTCCCAGGTGTAGATAATTGAAAGGACCCTCTCGTCTGATTGAACAAGATTCATCGCTGATAAAATATTGGCAGTCTTTATAGGCCGCGGCGGTGGCGGCGGTGTCGTTTCTAGCTGGTTCGATTGTATGATTTTTAAAATTGTGAACGTAATTGCAACTTTGTTAGCGCTTGCTCGGTTAGCAATATGGAAAATAAATCTAAATAAATAAAAGGAGAAGCTGACTAACTGACAATCAACGAACAGATCAAAAGGCTAGAAGTAGGAACTTGAAATTTTACAGGGACTTTTGTAGTTGACACACTAAGAAAGGAATTCCCACGGGAAAGGGATGTATAATGTATATGGGCAAAACAATGTAACTACAATGTCAACTAGTCTATAATATAAACATTAATAGCTAAATGTGGTGTGTTGTCTTACTAAGCTCAAAAGTCAAGAATGGTTGTACCAATTTGTGTAATTATTTTTTTGTTTTGCTTGATGTAAGAAAAATTTTCTTACGAAAGAGAAAATAAGAAAATTGCCAAGGGAAATTACACTAACTAAACTTTAGTGAAAAGTCACTGTTAAAACATAACAACGTCTGTCAGGTTCCTAGTAAAAAAATAAAAACCTTACAACTAAAATAAATTCATCTGTAGTGCACTCACATTCGTTATACATTTTTGCTTGTTTGGTTTTAGATTAGGGGAAAATGGTTTACTAAAACGTCCCCATAATCTGAGTACCAGGTCTAGGACCCATACATCAACAGACATAGCTGAAGGCCATCGGGGCGTAGTTTCAGTCAGTAAAAATCTACCACTACCCCGTCGCCATCCCTATATCTGCAAAAAAATATGAATTTTTTACGCCTCGAAAAAGTGCTATAGTAACCTAACCCAAGCGTTGGTACTTCTTGGTCTCACAGTTGTGTTGTAAGTAGTGTCACAGGAGGCCAAAAAATCTATTTAATAACACTTTAAAAAAAATACTATATGAACAAAAGTTTGACCACCATTCTGCTGATGTTAAGCAGCACACTTGTTCATTAGGTATCTATTTACCAGTGACTTAAAGACTTCCTGACTAGCGCAGAAAACACAGACTGCTGTCTAACTAAAATGTCGTGACGCGTTTATAATGAGACAAGGAAAAAAGACTGTCTTGTCTAATGAAATTCATAAGAATTACTACCTGGTGGTAGACCTTTCCTTGACCGTCCGTACATCTAATCACTACATAGTATAACACGAAATTGCTTGTTGAATTGTATATTTAACATACATAGAGACAGGTGTTATATATTATATCTTTAAAATTACAAAGTAGATTTTGATTGACTTTTTTTTAATAGATAGAATGACTCCAGAGAAAGGTTTATATGTATAGTACATGCATAACAAACATAAGAAACAATTAGTATCAGCATTGCACTCGGGTGAAACTCTACTCTCTAGAAGCCTCTATGTACCAGTGGCGTGCACTGGCTTTTACGACAAGATAGCCAGTAATCCCCAAGGATGACACCTATGTATAGGTAACTTGTCTTTACGAAATATAGGTACCTACTCACCCACAAAACACAGGACCTTCGTCAGCCTATGTCGTGAGTACATCAA
>SJJU01003467.1:0-24495 GCA_012932125.1 Conopomorpha cramerella
AGGTCGGGTAGCCAAAATACTAAGGTAGGCAGTGTCTTTTTGCCTATATGGTGTGCACGCCACTGGTATGGAGTAAATAAAAAATGGCGCACGTCTCCGGAGAATAGCCCGTACGCTGAGAGGCAGGTAGGGCGCCGGTGATGGTGAAAAAAAAAGACAGAACTCTAGTATTACGGCGCGAAATTGACCTTCATTGTTTGATCGACTTTTGCGGATCGACGGTGGTCACGAGCTGACGCGCCGTAATAACCGGGTTCAAACTATGAATATGTTAATCTATGTATCTTGAAAAATAAAATATGTATGAAGTATATTTGAAAATGTATACACAATCGTGTTACATTGATATTTTGATGGCGACGTTTTACACATATTGATATCGGCAATGAATGGACGACAAATAAAACAAACAAGCGGACAAATTTGAGCAGACTTGTACATATCAATGTAGCACTGTACTCTTCGGTTTGTTCAATAACATGCTTTCATTACAAACAGGCTTTTTTCCATATCTCTGTCGCCCCCCACGATGTTATCCCCCTAAATGCGTGAGTGGGGCTTACATTAATAGTTCTCTATCACGCGACAACTGACTCCGGTTGAGTTCCACAGTGCTTTGCTGGTAACACGTGCGCAACAAATGCACTTCATTGTATCCCCAACAATCTAAATATTCTAACACATTCTAATAACTGTTTTGGCACAGAATTTTGACACGAAGTATATATTAGAGACATGGTAGACAGGTACAAGTGAAAGCTGTAAAGATTAATCTGCCGTATTCATAAAAAGTTAAAACGTTGACCCAAGCGTGGCGATCATTGGCATCTCTCCCCAATTGATCATTTTGCACACAACAATTGGAAATCGTTGGGGGAGGCCCTCGTCCAGCAGTGGCTCATGATGAAACTTTAACCCTTTACCAGGCAATGGGAATAAAGATCGCACATAATTTTGAACCTTACTTCGTTGCAATACAGTATAAAATCAATGAATTTTAAACACACCTGCCTATTAAAGAATAGTATTAGGTTAGTAACTAGTTGACGTATATCAACTTAGACTGGTTTGTCCGTTTTTGGCGTACATTTGACCAGATTATGAGATCTTTACTAACAGTACACTAGAGCTATTCTAACTTTATGAATACGAAAGTAAATGCAATCACGAAATATTGACACTCTTACTGATAAAACTCGGTGTAACTTAATACCAAGTTGTGTTACAATTCTATTCAAACTGTATATTCCGTATTTGACATACAACTGACAAGTTGAGCTTGGTGTAACTGAGGAATAGTTATACCGCGTGTGATCCTCAGAGTTTAAATGATTGTGAGGCTACGAGAGTCCATATAGGCATATATCCTATCTTAGATATTATTATGCAATCACTTGATTAAACACTTTCGATGTTTGTTACACTTTCGCAAAAAACGGATTTCAATGAAGCTTTACTAACCTTTTACACGTCGGTACAACACATAAGCTATATTTTACCCCGAATTTCCCACGGAAACGGGATTAACATATATAGGAAATGAACACTAAATATTGCTCGCATAACATCTCACCGCCCACACGTGGAACCAGCAACAGTATTGTCTAGGCCTACGTCAGACTACGTCGCGATATATCATAGTGTGCTATTGTCATTATATTATTGTTCGCGAATATGCAGGCAAATTGAAAGTCCATCCTCATACATTTGTAAATATTTTTATACGCACACTTTTTCTTCTCATAAATCTTCACTCGACTTTCAATTTAACCCCGTTCACAAAGTTGAACGACCGCCGAAACGTACTTTAATTTACAACTATGGTTTTAGTAGGGAGATATTATAGTCTAATAAATAGTAATTTAGAGGAAGGCTAGAATCTAAAGTGAAGTTTAAAAATAAAATACTGTGGAACCCATCGCGGAATGTTTCTTTTAACTAGCTAATAAATATACTTTTTAATAGAATCCTTCGTTATATAACAACGATTTGGCACATAACAGCAGAGTATTTCTAAAGAGTGAACACTTGCCTGCGCGCGCGCACTTACAATTAGAGCGAGTCATAAGATCGTGGCAAAAACACTTGCTGTACTTAACACACTGTCACGGTGGCAGAAAATGAAACTATACAGAAGTTGATTAAAAAATCTGCGCTTTTAACGCAATCTGTGAGTGAAACTACGCAACAGGTTGAAGTACAGCAGGTTGGTCCTTGTGGGGTTATAACAGTACATTAAAACTGGGACAGATCTAAATCTACATTGGCCTTAAGCGAATCTTTTACATTCCACACACACTCTCTACACACAAGATACGCCGATCGCTTGGGTAACCTCCCACTATTTCCGTAGAACATGGTTCTCTCTCGCACATTTTCAAGAGAATGAAAAGGACGAACAAACGAATGTTGTCCAGTATATATGTGTATGTTCTATAGAACTAATGGGTATCGCCCGATCGATTGTAAGAACTAATAATTGAGATTCTTACGTTTATTTACTTTCGTATACCATTTCATTGATTTATTTGCAGATGTAGTGCCGGCGCCACACATTGGTCCAAGTATATCTTCTACTATATAAAAATAAGTCGGGGTTTTCCTCCCTGACGCTATAACTCCAGAACGCACGAACCGATTTCCACGGTTTTTCATTCGTTGGAAAGGTCTCGGGCTCCGTGAGGTTTATAGCAAAGAAAATTCAGGAAAAAATCAACAGAAAAGCGGGTAAACGAAACGAACCCATCTGGTGGCGAAACGGAGTTCGCCGGGTTTGCTAGTTGGGTATAAAGCAGAGTCTAGACGCGTGTAATGTAATATTACGTGTAATTTGAGTTTACAATGTAGCGTAAGCATTGATTGGCATTACACGGTGAATTCGCGGGTGAATAGGTACCTAATGAACAAGTGTGCTCCATCGTAGACCACAACGCTGCTTAACATCAGGCAGGATGGTGGTCAAACGCACGCTTGTTCTTAATGATAAAAAAAAATCTGGACCCGGTTCAAGGCTCCCAATTTTGTATTATATGCGCGATATTATCCAATGAGGAATTTGACGTGACAACGTTTAATAACTCGATACTACGGGCTGCATACACAAAAAGATGACGTCATTGTCCCGTTCCGCAAGCGTGTGTACTACTACTACTACTACTTCTGCAATGTTTGACGTTGTTACGTCAAACTACCCTCCGTAAACCGACTTTACAGACAACCATTTTTTTTAAAATGTAGTTTTCTATTTTCTCAAAAGAGGACGCTACGGTGTTCAATGTCGATCATCAATCAAAACGTCTTTGACAGAAACTTCTTACAACAACATCAATCAATATTCTGAATGACACTCGACACAGAAACTAGTAGTCATTTCTATGTCATTGTGTTAATGTGGTGGAATTAGTGTAATAATGTGCTGGTGATGAAACATAATGTAGTGAGAGTGGTAAGTGATGACTCCTATTTGATCAATTTGTTATTCCCGTGTAATGTTCCGCACAGCACTGAAATGCATAATGTGTGTCTCACGTTTTAATGAGATTTTGGCACAACTTTGACGATTGACGACTTTATAGATAGACTGTGATAATGAGACCAACTATATAATATTGAACACGAACAGTTATCACGGCAGAATTGTTTTGAATTCAGAATTGGCTCTAAAGCTGAACCTAAAAGCCAGGTTAAAAAAGAAATGGAAAATGAGTAAAAAAAATACTCATCTATGTCAAATACCGTTCTACAAAGTGAATTGGATCCAGAAATAGAACTTTAAATCAATAGTGCCAATGTGTGGCGCCTGTACAGGACATCTCGAATTTTATCGCCTAAAATATAATACGAAGTGTTGCCATATTAAAATTTTGTTTATAAATATTTTTGTCGTTTTTTTTTTAACAGCTTACAAGTTACTTTTTTTTCCCATCTCGAATACTAATCACTCACAATATCCAACCTCTAATTTCAAACTTATCTATAACTATACTTCCTACCGTAAAGATCTGTCCCTTATCGTTTTTTTAGGCTTAATTGAATAATAATTTTAACTTACACCAAACAGTTAAAACTTTCATCAACACTTATACACGATTTGTTACGAAATATTCAATGGAATACGAATAATGGACTCGTAATATCGTTAATTTGTCAAAATGAAACAAATTAAGTTTTGAACTGTTCAGCGCAATATTTATATCTGTTGCTCTCGTCGTGATACGGAAAAACATGTTAATCCAATATCAATTACTTAACATATTATTGCACGGTTTAAAAACAGATGACAGAAACTGCACTAATCAAGATTTCATGATTTACGCTCTGAATAATAGACCATATACCAACACTACTAATGTTCAAAATTGTACATCACAATACAAACATACGGGCATAAGATTGGAGAATGGGCGTGGCCAAACTGATAATTGGCTCATTTGTAGGCTGTCATTTAAATACGCCACGGCCGCTCGTTATTGGGCGACGCCGAGCAGCGTTATGCTTGTACTAGGATATGCATTGCCAAAAAAGTTTCGCTCTCGTGCTGGTGTCTAGTGGTTGAAGGGTCGATGCTCTGCTGAATGTGTAAAATGTCTTTGTTAGTGACGTGACCATGTCTAATTATGATTGTAACTTGTTGAATAATGGTATGCACCAATAGATGGCGCCAAACGGCGGTTCTAATTGGTATAGATGGATTTTTTTATCCCAACTTAGCACTAGTGATGGGTCGTCGACGTTGTTGCCGTGAACGAAACGAAACCGTTTACCGTCAACGAGAAATCGTTTATAAAACAGTTTAATTTTTGACTAGTTTTAATAAACCGTTGAGAGAATCAAGCCATTGGACGGACGATTGTTGAACAGAAATGTAGTTCATGCGTCGACTATTGTAGGAGCCAGTTAGCCTTTACACTTGTTTGTTGTGTTAACGAATAACGACGAAGTTAAAGTTGATCTGGTTTTATTATTTCAGTTGATATTTATCGTACGCGTTGAAGTACTCAACTCTAAAGCGTTGTTTTTCATTAACCTTTTCACGGCCAATGTCTTATATATCAGACACAATCGACAAGTGATTTTGAAGCTTACGATCATCAGAATAGAATTGAAAATAGTGAAAATAAAATTAGTCCTCCGGCGGTCAAAAGGTGGAAATCGCGCGGCTTCAAGTAGTTCGCGACGTAAGCTAAAATAAGTTAAATGTACAGTCGACACTGTAGTTTTTCCGTAGTGTAGTAAATACACACAGTCTATCAGTTTATGTCTAAACAGTCTAAGAAAACTATTCGTAGATTCAACGCCCACCACTACCATGAACGAAGAATAGTATTGAACATTGAGTCTTTAGTTATTGTTGTGAGCATCTAGAAATCTTGATTAAAACAGTAACATAACGCTGTATATTATATAAAAATAAATAATATACACACGTGTCAGAGGATCTGCCGGGCCACAGGGGCGTACACTGTGACAGTTTGAGGACCTTTTGGCGCGTGAGAACTAAACATTTAATGCTATTTCTTGTATTTCACCCTTTTTGGTTTGCTTTAAGTGCGTTACCCACTGCCATTTTTTTTTCTAGAAAAACACTGAAAAAGCCTTGATCTCTTAACACCCGCGGTATAGTGCCAAGCACTTAAAACATACCAAGGAAATACAGAATTGGCGAGCGCACACGTACGAATCGTCAAAAGATCCTTGTTTTTGAGTGTACCTATACTCTAATTCCTAATTTACTACCACAAAAACCACCAATCATGTGTCTCGTTCTCTCAATTACTGTCAATATGACAATCCAGGTTTTATCAACCATTGGATGGTACGTATTCAAAAATGATATTTGAATCATTTCAATCAATCAAAAATGCTGCATGTAACACGCACTGTATGTGTAATCCATTGTACTGAATTGTTGTTTGTGTGTGTTTTTTTAGCAAAAATACATCAATGTCTATGTCTATTTTGAAGTCTAGGTACTCTTGCTGTTCTGTTCATTGTAATGGCATCGCGAGGTGGTAGTGAATTAGAAATCATAGTAACGACTAGCGATGGTACTCGATGGCCCGGACCGGATCCTACAAGAGCCCACGCGTTAACCTGAGTGGTATTAGTCCGGGCGGGTGAGAGGGGCCTACAAGAGCACGATGATCCTTCCGGGTCGTCGCACGAGACGCGCGCCGCCGGCCAGGTCGCCGCCGCCGGCGCAGCCCGCCGCCGCCGCCGCCGCCTCGCCGCCCGCGTCGCCCGACTCGAAGGACACGCGCACCGGCTCTGTGCCCGTCGATAGCTCGAACCTGTGTGTATACGTACAGGTTACTGCATTATTATTATTAATTATTTAATACTTTATTGCACTAAAATTGTACAAAGGCGAACTTAATGCTACAAAGCATTATCTTCCAGTAATTAACCTTGAGCTATGCGGTATGGTTAAGGTGGCCATATGTTTGAGGAAATAATGTTCAATCATAGTTCTAGGAAAAAACCATAAACATGCTGTACACAAAACATACACATACACATAATTATATAATATACTAGAAATATATAACATATATATACACACATACATACATACATATACATATAATATTCACACAGATACATACTTTACATTCGCTGGCTGATCAACGAGAGTTTCTCGTACAACACACATCAAAAGTGTCTAGGTATCAAGTACATTTTAGAAGATTGCAATCAAGAATATATTTTACAAAAACTGAATTCATTCATAATTTATTCAAAATGTGTTGATAATTCATTGATACAGGCATGGGGAGTTAGGTAGGAGACCAATGCAGGAGATTAGATTTGATTTTTTTTTGAGCTAAAAATGTTCTTGATCCCTAGACACTTTTGATGTGTGTATAAAGACCTTGAATGGGGAAGGAAAGTCTTAACTAATGGTGCTATAGTCTGTACACTCTACGAAAGATTTGACAATTTGTATCATGTACGAAAGGGGTATGTCAGGACCGTAACAAATGGAGATCTGTAATATCTGCCTACCCCTCTGGGAGACAGGCGTGAAGTGTATGTATGTATCATGTACGGATAACAGATTTTGCGAAAATTACATTATCTGAATAGGATATTCCTTTGATAATTTTACTTCGTCCATTTTATTCGATTATGAAATTACATCTCTATCGTAGCCGATCGATCTGTTTCTGAGTTTCGCTTTGACTAAGAAAACACGATTGGTTAATCAATTAACATTAAGAAGGACCCTGAAAAAATAATGGCACACTTCACGTCCTTTGATCCCAAATCGGGGTAAGCAGAGGAACTTGCTAAGCAAATGCCCACAGTTCAACAACCAATTACAGTGAGACAATCTGTCAAATAAAGGACCTTGAAAACGTTAGTAGAAAAAAGGGATTTCAGTGAATTTTGACGAATTTTTGTTGAAATGTTAATAAAAGCGGATGTGAGTGCAGCAATTTCCACCATTATTTGATTGAATGTCTAATGCGGTGTCTATAGGCAAACCATATTATCTCGTTTACATTTTGTTCCGTAAGTCCGTAACCGTTAAGCCGACTGCACGCCGCGGAAGTCGCTAGCGTACTGAGCAATGTCACTCGAGCTCCCCGCTCCGCGCGCTCCCTTTCACCCCCCCATAAGTCTGAAAGTTCCTCCGCGCCCACCTACGTCTTGCCCCGCGGGCGTTCCGAGTGAATGAAAAATAAAAAAAATACACTTCACGCCTTTAATCCCAAAGACGGGTGCCTACCCGTCTTTGGGATTACTGCCTAGAGGCACTTGCTAAAACAAATACCCACGGTTCACCAAGCGTATGTAACCCAACGTGACAGGCGGTGAGCCCATCGCCGTTATAGGGTTCACACACCTTGTGGTGTGTGGGTTTCATCACGATGTTGTCCTTCACCGTACGAGTTGAATGGTTTGCCTATAGTGGTTGTACAGTCGAGAAGGGATACTGACTCGTGATGCAGCAATAGTTGCGGCGGGCGGCGCGCGTTCTGCACGACGAGGAAGAGCTTGGTGGCCAGCTCCAGGGCGTGCGAGCACTGCAGCAGCAGGTCCCCGCCCTCCCCGCCGCCCTCCCCGTCGCCCGCGCCCTCGCGCCACCGACCCTGCCACCGGACATGACCCAATCAATACATAGTCGCCCGTTGTCTGTCCTTCACACAAATTATAACTAGAATTGCAAACCGCGAGCACCTTCAGTATGTCTGTTTGCCACCAAAACTGTATGGAAACTGATATACTTCTCTCTTTATTTTAGGACTGAGGTCCCTATGTATACATATTTAAAACTAAGCAGTGGATTTTGATACGATTTTCTTTAATAGAGTGTTTTTAGCGGAAGATTTGTATGTCTAATACATGCATATAATAGCAGAGAAACACTGTTAATAATGTGTATGCAAAACAATGTTTGCCGGGTCAGCTGTTTGAGAACATATAACAACATATTCTCCAACTTTTATTTCAACAACACGGGTAGTCTAAGAGATTTAACGTATATAGTCGTATTTCAATATTTGTCTAAAATAATTTTGCTTTATTATTTACGTATGTTGAGAAATGATAACTTACAGCCCCGAGACAGCCGTGTTGCGAGCCCCACGCGTCCTCGCTCTCGCACGCTTCCGCGTTCTCGCAGCACTGTAAACACAAAATATTACAGTTCATTACTACCTAGCTACTTATTTTTCTCTGGCTCTTTGCTACAATGAGAGCAATTTTGCCACAGACAGGAAGGTATTGGTTAACATGTGTTTTATATAATTAAACTGTTACATAATTTACAGCTAGGCCTAGGTAGGGGTATGTTCGGTTAGTAACTACTGCATTTTGTTATTATGGCAGATCATCATGCTGAAACAGAAACAAAGAAAATAATACGATATTGGCTACCTACAAAATGTTGCATAAAAAAGTTATAAAATAAAATTTCACTTTTGGAACAGGGCTTGATCTTTATTTTACATAACCTACACATTGCTGGACATAGGCTACTTTTAATCCTTTTGTGGAATGATACAAGGGAAGAGGGATATCAAAGAAGGTATGGATGGACTGTATGAAAAATTACACGTGCGTGAAAGGTATAACTACAGAGATGAATGGCGAAATGAAACGTGTTTAGCCTACCCCCACCTAGTTTGAGTAGTTTGTATGAACTACGCGAATGAAATTGTGGTGCTAAATGCACCACAGTGGCGTGCAATTGTAAAGGCCTATGTCCAGCAGTAGACAAGTATGGGCTGATGATGATGATAATAGTTACCGCGTGGTGGTGGTGCGCGGAGGAGGGCGGGGCCGCGAGGGAGACGGCGAGGAGGGGGTCGCGGTGCGGGGAGAGCGCGAGGCGCGCCAGCCGCGCCGCCGGCACGCGCCTGCGCACGCGCAGCGAGCGCGGCTCCAGCACCAGCAGCGCCGCCGTCGACACCACGCACAGCACGCGCGACATGCGCGACCGACGCAGCGAGATCTGACACACCACCGACCATGTTACCTCCTACATATTACTATGCCCAGAATGCGGAGAAGTGAACCAATTGTTTTTATATCTATCTAATACATAAAATTTCCATGTCACAGTGTTAGTTACCGTACTCCTCCGAATCGGTTTTAACGAATTTGGACGTACAATCTATTTGATCCTATTAATAGTTTAAACCGGGCGTTACGGCGCGAAATTAACCAAAGACAAGCATTCAACTTACCTTCGCGACCACGACACATGTAACTGGGTCGAAACGTCGGGCAAATAACGAAGGTAAGCTGAATGCTTGTCTTTGGTTAATTTCGCGCCGTAACTCCCGGTTTAAATTATTCATCTAATGTCAGTGAGCGTTTCTTTAAAAAATATTTGATTCTAATATGTCATTCTTCTCGAGTCGACAGCGTCTGTGTCCTCAAATACGACATGAACCGTAGTCGGGCACAGACAAGTTCTGCAACGTGCAGGTGTCGGAACACGCGGGGTAGTCGAATAACTGATCCACGAATTCTACCCCAACAAATTTTCTTATCGCAAACTAACTTCTAGAATACTCTATACATAAAAATATAATCAGCGTCTGTGGTCCAGTTGGTCGGATACTTGACTTGTAACCGGGAGGTCGCGGGTTCGAGTCCGGCTACTGGACGTGTACCAATGGGACTCTTTTTCAGAAACTATGTACGCAACGCAACGCTCGTACGGTGAAGGACAACATCGTGATGAAACCCGCACACCACAAGGGTGTGTGAACCCTATAACGGCGATGGACTCACCCCCTGTCACGTTGGTTAAATACGCTTGGTGAACCGTGGGTATTTGCTTTAGCAAGTGCCTCTGCCTACCCCTCTTTGGGATTAAAGGCGTGAAGTGTATTTTTTTTTTTTTTTTCAGTTTTTGTAAAATATATTCTCGATTGCAATCTTCTAAAATGTACTTGATCCCTAGACACGTTTGATGTGTGTACTGACATAAATACTTTTGAAATACATACATAGATAAATAACATAGTAAAACCCACCTTATGCACGAGGTCAGCGAAGACGACGTACCGGTCGTGCGGCAGCCGCGGCGCCAGTCTGCGCCAGGCGGGCGAGGCGCGCAGGCGCACGTAGTCGCCCACGAACGCGCGCCCCACCGTGCGGCTGTAGCCCGCCTTGCGCCCCAAGAACAGTATGGACGCGGTCACCTTCTCCCGCATGCGGTTACGCGCCGTCTGGTCGAATTGTAGACGATAGCGGTAGCACTGCAAGTGTCATAAATAAGCTGTATTAACATAATTGTGTTTGCTTCTACTAGTATTAAATTGTTTGCTATTTGTTAATTTTCTTTTCTTTATTGTTTTACTACCTACTTACTATTAAAATATTAGTGGTAACCTATAAGTATGGCAACATGTTACATTCATGAATGAATGAATATACTCTTTATTGCACACTGTACATTACGAATGTAAAAAATAATACAATGGAAAAATTGCAAAAGGCGACCTTATCGCTCATAGCGATTTCTTCCAGGTAACCTAATTTAAAAATTACAATTTAAAAATTACAGGAGCTTAGATTACAGGAGTAATGGGGCTGGCAAGTGTTGCTATCTGATCGATAACGTCAATAATATTGTAAAATAATAAAAATACATAGCATACATATATTCATCATCATCATCATCAGCCCATACTTGTCCACTGCTGGACATAGGCCTCTCCAATTGTGTAAGTATACGTGTGTGACTTGTTGGCTGTCCTTAACTTATACATAAATAAATAAATTCTATATTCGTTTCTCTTGACTCAAAACAACACAACTGGTTAATCCATTTTCACTACAAGTTCATTTGCCGAATTAATTCAATATAGCACAAATCTGTGGAGGATAATGAAAACCCTATAGGCTATTCTTCTGAGTAGGTATTCATATCATTCATTTAAGAGCCCACAGGGCTCGCACACCTTATGGTGTGCGGGTTTCATCACGATATTGTCCTTCACTGAACAAGCATTGCATTGCGTACATCGGCTCTGAAAAAGAGACCCGTTGGTACGCGTCCAGTAACCGGACTCGAACCCGCGACCTCCTCGAGCTCGAGTCAAGTCACTGGACCACAAACGCTTTTTATGTGTTTTTTTAAAGAGGGATTTAAATGTTAAATTTTAACAGTACCAAGCTGTTCCAAACACTGCCTACTCAGAAAAAAACATTAACTACCTACATGACATTCATCAATTTAACCTTATTTGGCATACGATTCATAAGCTTTTGAGGTCTTCACTAGCCGTGCAGTAGCGCTGTTTTACCTTTATACTACCACGGTTAGTTATACAGAAAAATAAAAAAATAAATACACTCACGCTTTTAATCCCAAAGCGGGGTAGGCAGAGGCACTTGCTAAGGCAAGTACCCACGGTTCACCAAGCGTATTTAACCCAACGTGACAGGGGGTGAACCCATCGCCGTTATAGGGTTCACACACTTTGTGGTGTGCGGGTTTCATCACGATGTTGTCCTTCACCGTACGAGCGTTGCGTTGCGTACATAGGCTCTAAAAAAGAGTCCCATTGGTAACACGTCCAGTAGCCGGACACGAACCCGGGATCTCCCGGTTACAAGTCAAGGATCCGACCAACTGGATCGCAGACGCTCTTTGGACAGGAAAATAAATAGCACATATACACACCCTCCACCGATGGTGCACGTCTCTAAGCACGTCGTGTGCCCGCGCAAAGCGCGCGTGCCTGGGCGGCAGCGGGGGGAAGGGCGCGCGCAGGGCGGCGGCGGGCGGGGCGGGCGGACTCGCGCCCACCAGCCACGCCAGGTAGCGCCGCCCTAGCGTCGACACCCACCACGCGCACAGCTTGCGACTCGCCGCTGCGTAGTCTCTGGAGGTGGTTTGCATAATAATATAATAATAATAATATTTTTTTATCAAAAGAAGAATTTACAAGATCTTACTATATTAAAACACTATGGAAGAATATTATATTATCTTAAGAGCAGCTGATACTTAAAATAGGTGGAACCTGTGCTATATGTGTATGCGGGGATGTTAGTTAGTTGCCCAAGTGGGTGGGTATTTAACTACTATTCGGAATAGGTGGTTTTCATCTCTAAAGTAGAAGATCAGCACAAGTAGTGAGTACCTGTATATAATGTACCTGTGAATAATGTAATGAGCCATTCACTTCTTTAATATTGATTGCAGTTGTTGCAAAAAGTTTCGGTCAAAGAGGGTTTGATTGATTATCGATATAGAACACCGTAGCGTTATCTTTTGAGAAAAGAAGCAAATTAATTTAAAAAAGAATGCCTAATTTATAAACTAGTTTCCATGCAAATAAATAAAAAATAGATATGCTATATCAAATATAGTTTTTCCAACACATTAGCAAAAATAAATATTTATTCGTCTTGAGGTAAAATATATCTTTATCTTTAAACGAGCAATTCTTGTATACATATATATATATAGACTAGCTGTCCCGGCAAACATTTGTTTTGCCATAATAAGTTGCCTTTGTACCCCGTGTATTGGGAGAAATACAACTGGTAGATGCATGAAAAAAAGATAGTAGCCCATTCTCAGACCTACTGAATACGCATATAAAATTTGGTGAAAATCGGTAAAGCCGTTTCGGAGGAGTATGGCAACGAAAACTGTGACACGAGAATTTTATATATTTAACTATTATATATAACAAATTGGATATCTCGGAAAACGGGTGCACCCGATTTTCATGAAATTTTGTATGTAGAGGGATTTGGGGGCGATAAATCGATCTAGCTAGGTTTAATTTTTAGAAAACATCTTTCCAATCGTGTTTTCGGGCAAAAATTGCTCAAATTGTTAATACGACTCTTACTGACATCTATTGCCGAGTAGTAATACTATGCTATACGTAGGATGGTGCGGGGGACGTTTTGGTTTTGAAGTAACTAGAGATGGGGTTATGAAAAAATCGAAGGAAAATAATCGATTTTTTTACTTCAAGCGAAGCTCGGTCGTCCAGGTACTACATATATTTATTTACACACATCAAAAGTGTGATCAAGAACATTTTTAGCTTTAAAAAAAATAATTTATTTAAATCAAATCTAATCTTCTGGATTGGTCTCCTACCTAATTAGGTATTCGTAATGGGAATTCCCCATGCCTTTATTCCCCATGACTTATCACAACATTTTGAATAAATTGTGAATGAATTCAGTTTTTGTAAAATATATTCTTGATTGCAATCTTACAGTACATTTTAGTACTTGATCCCTAGACACTTTTGATGTGTGTATATTAGATACTTACACGGAATCGCGCAATGCAACCTTGACTACCTTTAAGAGGCCAAATTAATTTTTGTTTTCAGAGCCAAAATAAAACGTTTCAAATCGTTGATATAAATGACTGAATGTACTGTATGTAACTATGAATATTCCATTCATTGTAACTTATAACTTTTTGTGGTAAATTTTATTTTATTTACTTATTTGCATCAGAGAGACGAGATGTTCGTAATTAAATTAAATAAAACTATACACAACAAAACTAAATAACATTGAAAATAACACTGACAATAATAATATATAAAAAACAAAGACGGGTTTGTTAAAACACTTATAACTTAAGAACGATTCAACCGATTAGGCAGAATATTGGTGAGGACGTAGCTTGGAACCAGGAGAATAACATAGATTGTTTTTTATCCCGTTCCTTAGTACAGTATAGAGGGTGCTATAGTTTGTATGACATACTGAAACTACGCGAATGAAATCGCGGGGCGTTCACTTGTTATTAATAATTAACAATACATAAAGCTGAAACATTTTTTTTGCGGCCGCTGTTCATAAAAAGTTAAAACATTGACGTTTATGTATGTCAAATACATATTAATCAGTTTGCCAGTATTTTCTTCAATAGCGATGCATTACAGCTATTATAAGCTTTACGAATACCACGGCAAGTGCATAGTAAACTTAACACGTTCGCGAACACGCCCCGCTTGTCAACGTGATAACAATAAAACTCCTATTGTCTTAATTTGCGAGTCCACGAACGTGTTAACTACCTCTCAATTGTCGAGATTTATTTTAAAAAACATCCTACTGATTATTGTCTCATAATTATCATTCATTACACAATGAATTGTGTGACCTTCGATCTTTTTTTATCAGCGCCATTTATTAAATAAGACAAATGTTCACTTGCAGCAGTCAGTCGGAAAGCAATGTCGGACAAGGTCGCGTTAGTCACCGGCGCTAACAGAGGCATCGGTTACAGTATAGTTAGAAAACTTTGCAATCGAGGCGTGAAACATGTCTACTCGGCGTCCCGTGACGTCGCTCGAGGACGCGAAGCCGTCACCGCTCTCGAGAAGGAAGGCCTAACACCACAACTCATACACCTGGATGTAACAGACGCGGAAACTGTGAAAACAGCCGCAGAACTCTTGAAAAGCAGACACGGAGGCCTGGATATCCTCATCCACAACGCAGGCGTAGTATCAAATTTCAACGTTGAAACATACGAAGAAGCGAAAAGAGTTATCGATATCAACTACCGAAGTGCATTTGTAATAGAAAAGTATTTATTTCCTATTCTAAACGCCAACGCTAGGGTTGTGAACATATCGAGCGATTGCGGACACATATCTAATTTGAAGAACAAGTATTGGATCGAACGTCTCACCAGAGACGACTTGAAGATAGAGGATATTGAACAATTCGTTTCCTGGTACCTTGACAATGTGAAAAATGGTACTGTTAACGGTGAGGACTTTGCGGAATCGTCTATACTCTCTTACAGGGTATCGAAGATAGCTTTAGTTGCTTTGACGAAAATACAACAGAGGAGTGTAAGTAATGGAGTGTCCATTAACGCTATGCACCCGGGTTTAGTTAGGACAGACATGACTGGAGGCAGCGGGTTCCTGTCTGCAGATGAAGCCAGCGAGACTCCAGTGTACCTAGCCCTGGACGCGCCTCAGACGTTAAAAGGACAGTATGTATGGTTCGACCAAACTGTCAAAGACTGGACAAATGCTGCGGACGACTTGTACTTCAGAATCGACACTTTAAGTGCATACAGTACTAAGGAGCAACAAGTTTAATATATGAATATGTAATGAGGAATGATTTAACTGCAATAAATTGTTATATAGATGTCGCTAGTAGGTTTCCATCAGTTATATTTTAGTACGTTTTTTTTTATTATTTGGGTTGAGTCATTGAAACTTCCGACACTTTTGTAACATATAAAAAAAACAATAAAAAAATTACTGTCACGTTCAATGCTTGCTTGCTAACTCATGCTTGAAGTTAGTCATTACTTTGACATTTATCCCCGATAATACAGCTAGTGCCATCTGTCATAACTAAGAGAAACAAGGGCCCCGAAAATTCCCCATTATTGGTGTTAAAAGTTTTTTGATCATTTGAATGTGTCTTAGAATCGTAAAATTATGCAATAACTTGAAAACAATGTTTAGACTAGACGGAGACCTCCTAACTTAGTACGTAAGAATTTCATCCTTATTAACTTTGTTTTAGAGTCTCATTTTGCCACAACTGAACATTACTTAAGTACGGATGTAAAATTGTTTGATGATAGTGATACAACTTGTTTCTTACAAAGTATTAAAATAAAATATTGTCTTACAAAATGTTTGTGCTGCAATTTGTGTTTACATACGTAGTAAGGTAAATACACAATATCAAAAACATACGCTATATAAAGCGATATTTTATCACTTCTACACACAACTGTTATCTAGAGGATAACTGGTAAGGTATATTTTCTTTTAAGGTGTAAAAGTACGGCCAAAATGCAGCCATTTCTATTTATGCCTAGTCCTTATGCGATTATTGCGCTGCGGTTAGGGCTGCGGTTCTCCCTTGCCGACTAAAAGGACGGGGTGATCGGTCGCGCTCACAGCGGGGGTCTGCGCGCGATTACAACCGACCCTCACCGCGGGCGACGGTGCCACGTGACTTCGGCATCGTCGCCTCACATCGAGGCGTGTGAGCGGGGAGGAGCACAAGTAGTGTAGCCGGGTGCAGGGTAGGTACAGAGAGACTGACCGTCTGTGTCGGTGTCGTCGCTTGTGAGCCAGGGCGCGCCAGGCGCGCGCGATGGCGGCGGCGGCGGCGGCGCGGCGGGCGCGGCGGCGGCGCCACGCGCGCTGCACGCTCACCACCAGCCGCCGCACGCGCCACCACCGCAGCCGCTCCAGCTCCCACACCTGACACACACACACACACACAACGGTCATTAACCCATAATCAAAAAAAGGCTACTAATCATATTGTAAGGGTGTCAATGTCAATGTAATGCCCGGGTGGCAGGGGATGTCAAATGATAAGCGAGTGTCACGGTTGGAGGTTTAATGAACACTAAAATATTATAACTAATGCAGTAAATATGTAAGTGCATGCAAGCCTAACTCAGCATATTACAAACTAGGTTACACATGCATGCAAAGTCAATGTACTTCGTACACATATCACTGTCCACTTGACCAACACATACTTTGAACCTTATCGAATGTCTTCACTGAAATTATCTAAAAAAATCAGAGAAGTTATCACATAAGGTATGCAACACTACAGGACACATACCTATTTAAACATTGAACAATAATTTCACATTGTACTTAAAAGCTAGATTTTATGATTAAAATAACCCGGGTATATGTGATGGAGTCGGTAATTAGCATAAAAGTCAGTAGAGTTGAAAATACATTAGAAAAACACCTATCCTTGTCCGATTATCCTTGATATGCGGGCCGCATGCTTGTTTGCCACCCTTGTGGTATAAAAAAAAAAAATAAAAAAAAAAAAAAAGATTAAGGGTTAATATCTATTATGTACGAAGATGGATAAAAATAATATTTACGACACTTCACGCCTTTTATTCTCAAAGCGGGGTAGGCAGAGGCCTCGCTAAAGCAAATGCCCACGGTTCACCAAGAGTATTTATCCCAATGTGACAGGGGGTGCCCATCGCCGGTTCACACACTGCGTGATGTCCGGTTTTCATCACGCTGTTGTCCTTCGCCGTACAGCGTTGCGTTGCGTACATAGGCTCTGAAAAAGAGTCCCATTGGTACGTGTCCAGTAGCCGGACTCATGATGACGCATTCGGGAACATCCTCTGTTGTTACTCAATATTGTACACCGGGTATATCTGCGCGAATATAATACCTGTAGCCCTAGCAAGCGCGTCAAGAAAGACACGACATAGTACAAATACGCGCTGTGATTGTCTGTAAGTACTATATTATTTAATGTTGTGAACTGAGAATATATTACTAGTAAAATATCAAAGAGTCAATAATGATTGTTGTATAAGAAGGGATTATTCAGTCTCTCTTTAAATCTCCCAAACATGTTCTACTGCTAGCACCATCAAGGCTCTACAAAGAAAATATACCTAGTTAGGTAGGTACTTATTGTTGATATTATATTATGTGACATAAGTACTATTTATGATTATAAACAAGTAACGAAAATTGAGAATGTTAAGTAAATATCTCGTAAACTGCCAGTACCTAACTTACTCATTTTATATAAAAGACGTAAATAAAATAAGAGCCAACCAAACCAAAGGTTGGTTATATCTGGTACGTCACATTGACATTGATATTAAAGACATCACTGTCATGGTAGATTTTTCAGTGACACATCGTTGGTAGATTTTTTGGAATCTAATTAGAAATCAGACTATAGACAAATGTTTATTTTAAACAGTAAAAAAGTCTTACCGTCCGCGGCGTCCTAATGAACACCTTAGTCTCCCCAAACGCGAACTCCCTCCTCGGCAGCGGCAACGACAGCAACAGCGCCTTGCATCTCCTAATCTCATCCCCGCCACACATATTCAAACTTGTATGACTGGAGCCGGGTCTGAGAGACCCTGTGGCGCTGGTGCCGGGCTTCAAGGAGTTGAGGCTCGAGTGGCTGGTCCCGGGCCGCAGCGACCCCGAGCTGATGCTGGAGTGGCTGGTGAAGGGTCGCAGCGCCGTGGTGGGGGCTAAGCACGAGTACCGCGCCAGGATGTTCGGCGCTGGTATGC
This sequence comes from Conopomorpha cramerella, assembly GCA_012932125.1. Classification (NCBI taxonomy): domain Eukaryota; kingdom Metazoa; phylum Arthropoda; class Insecta; order Lepidoptera; family Gracillariidae; genus Conopomorpha; species Conopomorpha cramerella. The sequence goes on from SJJU01003467.1 coordinate 18,533, forward strand.
CCGCTGACCAGCCCGCGCGGCGTACTAAACCCAGTTCCACAAGGCTGTTGGGAAATGGTGTGGAATTAGTAAGTCTTTGGTCTATTATATTTTTTAGCGAATGTGAGAATTGTCGCCATTTTTGACCGATGAAAAATCGTCGCGTATATTTTTTTATGTATGATCACGCTAACTTGTTACAGAGTAGTCCCATTTTGATATTTTGTTTTTTTTAATGGAAAGGAATCTATCATTCGTGGTCCGAGTTTGGTCCATATGGGAATTTGGGGAAAAAATGCCATCCCTAAGGGTACAAAAGCGGGGTATGATTAATTGTTCACTCACTGAATGTAATGCAGAAAAAAATGGTTGTCTCTAAAGTCGGTATACGGACGGTAGTTTGACGTGACAACGTTAATACATTAGTAATAGTACACTCGCTTGCGGAACGGGACAATGACGTCATCTTTTTCGGACATGCAGCCCGTAGTGTCGAGTTATTAAACGTTGTAACGTCAAAAAATCGTAGTGGCGATTGGTATTGGTTTAAGTCGGTCCTTTTTTTTTAATTATTAGTAGACTCTAGAAAGAATTAGCGAAATCGGTCCACCCGTTACGGAGTTACGGAGGAATGACAACGAAAAGTGGCTTTGATTTTTATATATAAGATGAAACAAAATTATAATTATGAAACAAATTGCCTCTGCCTACCCCGCTAAAAGGATTAAAAGTGTGAAGTGTATTTATTTTATTTTTTTATTTACATAAATTATAATTATACATAACCCAAGACCAATCAGTATGGAGATATAGGGGTTTTTATAATAATTGTCCAATTTTATTTTTTTGTAATTAAAGTTATGATTCTTTAAATGAATTGATTTATTTTATCATGTTTTCAGTCCAATTGGCGTACTTAAGTCGGAATAATGAAAAAACTGTGGCTTAGGCACTTTCACGACCTCATATTTGAGCCATGACCGCCGACAAATTGTGTTTTTTTCCTCCTCTCATAAGGCGTATTTTAACTGTAACCCGCTTCATACTGCGTAATTTTTATTTATAATACTAGCAAACCCGGCGAACTCCGTTTCGCCACCAGATGGGTTCGTTTCGTTTACCCGCTTTTCTGTTGAATTTTTTCCTGAATTTTCTTTGCTAAAACCTCACGGAGCCCGAGACCTTTCCAACGAATGCAAAACCGTGGAAATCGGTTCGTGCGTTCTGGAGTTATAGCGTCAGGGAGGAAAACCCGACTTATTTTTATAAAGTTGATTTTTTTTATACATCGTATGTCAATATGTTTTTCTTTAAAATGTTAGATCTGTGTGTCTTGTACGTGCAAAAATATTTGTTTATATATAAAAACAAGCTGAAGCAAAACTTGTTTATATATAAAACAAGCTGACCCGGTAAACGTTGTTTTACCAATATACGTTAATAACAGTGTTTCTCTACTATTATATGCGTGTATTATACATATAAACCTTCCTCAAAAATCACTCTATCCATTAGAGAAAACCGCATCAACATTCGTTACCTAGTTTTAAAGAAGAAGACAAACAAACAGACAGACAGCGGAAAGCGACTTTGTTTTATACTATGTATTGATTGAAGCAGTCACCCCTGACTCCGTATCTGCGCGGCGAGCAGGCCGGGGTCGACCGCGCCGCCGCCGCCGCCGCCGCCGGCCGTGTTCACGCGCAGACACCGGACGAGCCGGGTGTTGTCCTCGGCGAGGCGACGCGCCACCGCGCCCACCAGTGCCCGCTGACGGTTGCATAGCGATGGGTTGCGCCGTGGCGAGCCTGATGGGGAGTCAAATTTGGGACTACAGGTGAACAATTTAACGGAGGGACGGGAGAAGAAAGCCACAATTTCAACCCTCATACTTTTTGAACAAAGTATCTCATTTTGATTTAATAAACAGGTCAACATTTTATTTACTTAAATGTAAGCATGCATGTGTGCGATTCATGATGCATCCTAATACCAGTTTTTATCACCAAGTGAGTTCGTTACTTTAATACTTTAGACGCTTATAATAGATTTCATTTCGAATTTTCCTAAGAAAACGGAATAAACTGCGTAGGATACAGCTAATATAGAGTACATACCCCGTCGGTCAGTATGGCGGAAGAGCGCGGCTAGCAGGGAGAGGCCTGCGCCCTGCAGTATGCTGGCGACGGCTCCGGGCAGCCACTCCGTCTCCGCGCGCCACCAGCCGCGGATGGGGCCGTACGTCACTGGCCCGGCGAAGTGGCACACTCTGCCCAACAGATAAATACATATCCTGTCATTCACTTGGATTTTGTGAAGCGCAAGCAATTAATTGGGAAGAAAGGCTCTGTTTGGAAGCAAGCGCCTAATTTTTAAGTTTAGCATAAATTTTAATTTAAGCTGCACGGTATTGGCTGTCTCGGTTGATATGGCAGTGCAGTATAATATATGTATTTTTATTTTCTATCACTTCACGCCTTTTAATTCCAAAGCGGGGTAGGCAGAGGCACTTGCTAAAGCAAATTGTCATGATTCACCAAGCGTATTTGACCTAACGCGACAGGGGGTGAGCCCATCGCCGTTATATTTTTTCTCTTATATCTATATCATCTTTAGTTTCACAACTATGTGGGACTCAAGATAGAAGGCTAGGCCCCGCCCCGGGATCTATCCCAGTTGTCATTGATAGAGCTCTGGTCTATTATGGATGCCGCTGTAGATCCTGGCTTTAACAGGAATCACAGTGGTGGGAAATTTGGTAGGAATATCCCGGTTGATATTGTTTATGTAAATTGTGCTTGTCATCCTCCACTTTGTCCTAAGAACTGCCCCAGTAAAGTAATAAAAACTACGCGCTGCGTTTTTATTTAAAACTCTTCACAAGAGGATAAAATTTATTATTATTTCGGACAAGTTCCGAACAGCCTCTCTTTCTATTAAATCATCATCATCATCATCAGCCCATACTTGTCCTCTGCTGGACATAGGTCTCTCCAATTGCACGCTACTGTAATCTGTTTTCGGCTTCTCGCATCCAGTTAAATAACCGACCGAAAAAGAAAGGGTAAAGGAAAAAACGATTTCCAATCCTTAAATTTTTTTTTTTTTTTTTTAATCACTATGAACAAGCGTTTGACCACCATCCTGCCTGATGTTAAGCAGCGATGTGGTCTACGATGGAGCACACTTGTTCAGTAGGTACTTAAACAATAACATAAATGTAACAGTTGTACAGTTACAGGGTCTCGCATGTCCTCGGAAGGGCAGAGAGCGAGGAGCGACGTGTACGTGAACAGTAGGTGTATGTACCGGAAGTGCGCGGGCGGCAGCAAGGTGAGCCGCGAGTGTCGGGCGCGGCGCAGACGACGCAGCACCTCCGCGTCGCAGCGCGCCGCGCCCGCCGCGCGGACGATGCTCAGCACGCTCTCTGGACCCTGCCGCAGCACACACCACTCGTTACACACTGACAATCATATATGACAGCACTTGGCTCTTCTCACACGCACTGTGCAGGCAGGATCCCGAGCCGGTGCCAGTTTATACAACGCGAAGCCTGCGCTTTGTGGGTACCAGTCGCGCCACTAGATACACAAAACTACCTATCCTATGTTGCTTTTCCTGCTTCTCTTTTATGTACAAGATAGGGCTCGGTACCTCAATTCTGTTCTTTGTTCAATGTAATGTGCTTTGTATAAATAAACTTATTTCATTTCAATAATTTCATTTCATATGCGCCGTTATAGCGCCTTCCCATGGTGTCCTCGCCTCGAGTGAATACGGGAGAGTTATTGAACGTGTTCTTTTATTCCCCGGTGGGGGATCAAAGGATGTGGGGCGTCTTCATTGCCAACTCTATCAACTGGCTTGACTAACAACTGTACTGACAGCGTCATTCGCTATATGTATATACCTCTATATAACATTCAATTGAAGCTGGAAATATCTTCTATGCGTCGCATAAACAATAATGGTATACTATTTTAAGTAGAAAAAAGTTCCGGGAGAAGAATTGCTTTCAATTATTTGCTATCAAACATATTAAAAAGTGGAGCCGTCTAAAGGAGGCCTATTGAGACAATTATTGTTAGAAATTTTATGGTGGTACACAATTTATTAAATCTAAAAAAAAAAGTCACATGTCGCAAATTTATGGATAAAACTTTCCATTTGACGTTAAAGGTGGCGCAGTAGGTGGTAGGTATATCTTGCCCAGCAAGCATAAGAGTAGGTCCGAAGTTGTCCCTTACCTGTCGTGAGAGGCGGCCGAAAGTGCATCGGGGCCTCCCTACGGCAACGATGGTACCTCGGTGACCTAAGTACCGCTGTCAGTATATTGTGAGCCCTCAGCCGCGGACTTTGGCAGCCCCTTGTGAGTAGCACGGTAGGAGTGGCAGGTAGGTATACACCTGGTCGAGATGGTCGGACGCGTCCTCAGCGGCGGACTTGGCAGCCCTTTGTCAGTAGCACGGTAGGTTTGGCAGGTAGGTAAACAGTACAGACCTGGTCGAGATGGCTGGCCGCGCCCTCAGCGGCGGAGCTTGGCAGCCTCTTGTGAGTAGCACGGTAGGTGCCCAGTACAGACCTGGTCGAGATGGTCGGCCGCGCCCTCAGCGGCGGATCTTTGCAGCCCCTTGTGAGTAGCACGGTAGGTGCCCAGTACAGACCTGGTCGAGATGGTCGGCCGCGCCCTCAGCTACAGACCTTGGCAGCCCCTTGTGAGTAGCACGGTAGGTGCACAGTACAGACCTGGTCGAGATGGTCGGCGCGCCCTCAGCTACAGACCTTGGCAGCCCCTTGTGAGTAGCACGGTAGGTGGCCAGTACAGACCTGGTCGAGATGGTCGGCCGCGCCCTCGGCGGCGGAGCGGGGCAGCGTGTGCGCGGCGGCGGCGGCGTGGGGCAGCGCGCCCTCGCGCGCCCAGTCGGCCAGCTCGCGGCGCAGCGCGGCGTCGGTGGCGGCCTGCACGCGCTCGCAGCAGTAGTTGGCCAGCAGCCGCTCCACGCCGCGGCCCGCCGCGCGCTCGAACCCCATCGCGTCCAGCACGCTCAGCGTGCCCCCGCCCAGCGCGCCCCCGCCGCCCCCGCCACCTGGACCTGGAATAGGACACTCACTTACTGTTTCATCGAATACGGACACAGGATTGACGTGACAAGTTGATAATTTGACCCCTCAGCATAAGCTAAAATAAATTGTTATATTGAAATTGTGATATACGACGGATCCAGTTTAACGAGGCCTTTTTTGTTGACGAGAGTCGGCGACAGGGTAGTCAGACTCCAGAATAAAGATTTTATTCCAGTTACAAATATATCGGACATTCATTATAAATCGGACCGTTTCGTAGGAATTTGATTGTCATATCAAAGTTAAAAGAGTAAGTGATTTTCCCAACTCACCACTCAAAGCCTCATTAACCCTGCCCACCAGCCATGCAAACAGCCTGCCATACACCGCCGAGAGCAGGGCGTCCCGCGCCCATCCTGCCGCTCCTTCGTCACCCGCGTCCCCCGTCTCCTCGCCCTCCTCGTCCCCGGAGCCCTCCGAGCCCTCCCCGGACTCGTCCTCCCCAGTCAGAGCTAGGAGCAAAGCGTCGCCATCCAGCCCGACCAGCTCGCAGGCTTCGTACAACTCTGTTGGGATATAAGGATGGTAAATCTGAGTAAAGGATTTCGTTCATTCCCATTAGCTCCTTCAGCAAGTTCATTATCTCTAAGGAAAATTTATTTATCTTTATTTTATTTTAAAATCTTTATTGCAGAATAATACAATTGGCGGACTTAATGCTAAGGCATTTTCTACCAGTCAACCCAAGTTGTGGTAAACAGTTCTGTGTGCAGTAGAGAAAGTAAACATAAAAAAACACAAAGAATTAAAATACAATAATGGAACTAAATACGTCACATACCTATAAATAATCATACACAAAACAAAAAAGACACATACATAAACAACACTTACATTAAACGACATAATTTAAATTCACA
>SJJU01003469.1:0-40415 GCA_012932125.1 Conopomorpha cramerella
AAGAGTCGTATTAACAATTTGAGCATTTTTTCATGCCCGAAAACACGGTTGGAAAGATGTTTTCTAAAAAGTAAACCTAGCTAGATCGATTTATCGCCCCCAAATCCCTGTACATACCAAATTTCATGAAAATCGGTGCAGCCGTTTCCGAGATTCCAATTATTCCCAAGAATTGCTCGTTTAAAGATAAAGATATAAAACTAGTGGACGCCTCGCGATTTCAGTCGCGTGGTTTCAATATATCATTTAACTGTAACACCCTCTTTATAGGATCGGGATAAATAGTATCCTATGTCAGTCTCCTAGTCTTAAGCTACCTCCCCAGAAATTTTCGGACTCATCGGTTCTTGATTTATTTTACTCGTATAAATAGTATGGTTCTTGATTTATTTTACTCGTATAAATAGTATACCTAACAAGACTTGCTTTTACATTACAGAGATAGGTTAGATGATAAAACCCCACTCACACATTTGTTACATTGCTACATTAGTTCTATAGAAACGTTAGTTGTAAATGTGACGTGTGGGTAGAGAGAGAAAGGACAGGTAAATTAAAGTAATTTATCTGCATGTAATTGAGAGATGCCTTTGTTTGCTGCATCGATTGCGACAGTTTAAAATTAGAACAAGTGAATCCCCGCTATCAATTTTTTTTTTCTACAATGTCTTAGGATCTTTAAAACAATGTTAACATTTACGTCTGCAATACTCCACATTTTACACAGTGTAAAGAATTACGGCCGGTTTTCGGAAGGCACATTCACATGTCATTCAATCTACAGCTGTCTGTTTTTGACAGGCAAAGTAAAAGAAAAGACAATAGTTTTTGGATCGAGTGTAATGAGCATACCGGAAACTGTTCTTTTCCGATCAAGTGATATAGACATACCGATCAAGTGGTGCATACACTACAGAATGTATGTTGTAAATATTCGATCCTGGCATACCTGGAAGAAGTTAATTCGACAGTTCATTCGTTTTTGACAGTATTCTCTTCTGTAATCAAAAATCATTTACATATATATTGTTCGTGACTTCTTTGACATCATCAACAATGATCCAACTGATATTGGGGTAAGAAATAGTAAGTACATTTAATCAAAGAAAAACGAAGGTCACAATCATTTTTTTATTTATTATGTTTATGACTCTTCGTTGTGCTAGTATCTAATTGTACTAATTGCATTAACATCTAGAAATAACTGCAACGGCACCGCAAGGTTGCTTCTCTCACGTGGCAATTTAATTCAATAATTTGGTCAAAATATAATGTTGTGTTTCACAATTCAGTAATAAGTAATTCACAATATGGTAGGTTGCAACTTCACTAAGCAATTTTAAATAATCCAATAAAGTCGAAAGCAATCATTACTCACATTTTATTGAGTGCACGTCTTTTTATTTGAATTAATATTGCATTAATCCAAGCCTTGTGTATGACCCACGATGCCTGTCAATCCGACAAAGCATTTTAACAGAGCATAAAAAATATAAAGGTGCACTTTGAAACTGCTCTTTGCACTAACGTAAACGTATTACGAATAATATATAACCTAGATTCGGTATCGTGTGGTCTAGACTTACATGATGTAACTCAAAACCGGCACTTTATGATGCAAATACACGCCGGCGTAGGTTACAAAATTACAGAAATATTGTAAAAACATAGATGCATAGAAATACATGTGTTCAAACAAAATATAACAACAGATTCTTTGGTACACTTTCGCTACCGTTTTGTTTTATGAAACGCTAAAGTAGGTTATGTCTCAGTAGTGTGTAATAAATGTTACAGATTTTAATTAGGTTCGGTTTGACATCGGAAATCATAGCTTAGTGTTAATATGTTTCTTGCGCTTGTAAGTGCTATTACATTTTCATAATTTGAGTGCGGTGTGAATTGAAATGTTGTTTTATAATCAGTATAATACGGAGAGGTTCTCTATAAAGCAATGTATCAGAATCGTTTATAACATTAGTGAGTACAATGGTTCTTACATAATTGTATGTTCAGTCATGAAACACAGTACACAGATAAGTGGTAAATACTAAAAAGCTAACTAAATCTTATTAATAACATTTCAATTATAATACACCTGTTAATGGTATAAGTAAAATAACTTGTCATGATTCCAATAACGGAACATCGAATAACAATGTATAAATGCTTTCAACTTTTAAAAACAATTTTCTGATCTGATTTCTGAAGATCTTTTTGTTAGTTTTATAAACTTAAATAGGTTGTCTTCTACTATGTTATATAGATGACCTCGGCTGGTATTCTACTACCTACACAAAACGAAATTTTCCATCATAACCACTTATTTTTTACAGAACCACGATTAGCCTCCCATAAGTTTGTCTAAATACGCTTGGTGAACCGTGGGTACTTGCTTTAGCAAGTGCCTCTGCCTACCCCTCTTTGGGATTAAAGGCGTGAAGTGTATTTTTTTTTGTCTACTATTGTATGTAGCAGTAGTCAGAAAAAGTCTTGGTCGCCGCTATCTTTTCTAATTACTTTCACTGTCAATGTTGGAGTGTAGAGCAAGGGCGTGCATGTAAAGATGTATGGATCTAAGCGGTTTGATCTGTAATCTCCGCCTCCGGCAATATTGGGCATGGGTATACAAATTATCATCGTTACTATTATCTAATCCAACGTTATAATGAAAAAAAGACGGGACGATACCGTAAACTTAGGCTCTAGATTATATATATTATAAAAATAGGAAAAAATGCAGTCACGCCTCTTTTAATATCAATATCACAAACATGTGTAATTGGCGTAAAATCATATGTTTCTCGAATAACAACTATTTGCTACGAGCTCTGCGTTTAGGCCGATGTTTATCGCTTATCTGAGATGGATGAGGCTGTGAGCAACACACGTAGCGATGAACAGACTATTCTAGATGGCACATGTGATAGGAATCTATTGGCACACATTTCCAGTAAAGGAAAAGTGAGCTGGGTTTCTATCAAACGAATATCATATTATCAGAACATTTTTTAAATAAATACTGTCATTATTTTATACGGTCCAGAATTGCTGTTACTAAGGACGAAATATTCACCTTAATTTTTAAGTAGATATTTGTGACAAGGTACTTGTTCATTCCTCCGTAATTCCGTTCCTCTAATATCAAGTGTCTTTGATGCAGTCAGTGTACTAGGCGAATGCCAGTAGTAATTTTTACATTCCACATTAACGCTTTACAATTTGAGGACAATGAACGCTTTACTGTTTTTACATATAATACATGCATGCATTATCATCACAGTTTTCTAATAGCTGCTTTTGCTCCAAAGCAAATGATGAAAATTTTATGAATTTGTGAATCCACGAATTCAAAGGCACAGAAACTACATAATACGTATATGTAATTTTATGTACAATACGTGAAGTAATATGTCTTATTATGTATATGCATTTTTATACATTCGCGGGTAATGTGCCGACGAATACTGTTATAGGTAATAATATATCATCATGCTGATATAAAATAAAAAAGTCGCTTATTTTCACCGAAGAAACGCAACAAAAATATTTACTTTCACTAACAAGAACGTGGTAATGCAAAAGTGTACTTATTGAACTTCCGTAAAATTTTTATATAATTATAGTATGAAAAAGTTATTATAAATACATTACGCAGCATGCGTAATTTAGTAAAACTTTGTTTATTAGTTACTGCTTACTAGCAGTTTAACTAATATTTCGTAAATACGAGTAAAAACCCATAGAATCTGATCCCTAAGTTGGTAATGGATGATCGAAGTGGCGATGTGAAGGTGATTCATTTTTGAGAAATCTAGTGCTCCAGAATACATGGTACCGAGTTTCTCCCTCAAGAACAGTCGTTATGTCATAAAAGTAAGATTTGCTATTATGATGCAGGCTTTCCTCTATGGTTCATACTGCCATCGCTCCGGATGTAGAGTCACAGACATATCTTAATGGTTGGCAAATTACTTATAACAGGAAGGCTGTTATAGTTCGCGCAGTGTAAAAAGCCCATTTTGACAGGTGTATTGGAGTAATTGATATTGAGCTTACAAAAAATCGTTTTTCTGTTTCATCGATGCTTATTTAAAAAAATTACCGATTTATCTGACACATTTATATAACTCGATATTGTTCACCGGGTATATAGGCGCGAAAATGATCAAAGACAATCTCGAGCTTACCTTTGTTATTTTACTCGACGTTTACGACGTTATACCAGGTGAACAATATTGAGTTATAATGTCTGTGCGCGTTTCATTAAATATGATCTAACATTTATATAAGACACTACTTACTAATTTAATACTTCTTCACGACTTTTAATCCCAAAGCGGGGTAGGCCTCCGCTCTTGATGGACTTGCTAAACAACAAAACAGGTTCACCATGTTGGGTTAAGTACGAACCCAACGTGGGCCCATCGCCGTTACAGGGTTTACACACCTTGTGGTGTGCGGGTTTCATCTCGATGTTGTCCTTCACCGTACGAGCGTTGCGTCACGTACACAACCTGTGAAAAGAGGTATGGGACCTTACAAATACAAAATGTTTACTGCGTTTTAAGTGTACAGTTAAGTTCTTATAATATAGATTTAGTTACCACTTAGAAGTCATTTTCTGAGATTTGAATGTACCTAGTAGTAGCTACTGACAGGCACCTCTTTAGCTCCATGTCTGCAGCCTCTACCATGCATCCACTTAGTTACTACAGTCAATAATTTAGGAACTTTTAAATATTTATAATACTGCATATCGTATTGAAGAATTTGTAAGTAAACTAATTGACAATAAAACATAACAAGTTTCATACAATGTTTAACAAAAAAAATAACGTTGCATACATATTTTTTTTTTTTTGACGGGGGGAGATCCCTTCGGATACCCCGTCGTCCGCGGGGGAGACGACGAGGTTATGTGGTGCGTCCACTAAAACCCCCCGGTGACTTCTGCGCGCGAAAGAGCCGGTGCCCCCGGAAGACCCTAGAGAGTACAACATCCAGGGGGGCACCGGCCGCGCAGGGCCCGCTGCAGTGTGATTTGCGGGCCCTCTACCCTGCGGGGAGGGACTTGTGGCCCTTCCCGCGAAACGGACGGTGCCGAAGTCACGTGGCACCGTCGCCCTCGATGGGGGAGCCGGTGGAGTTCGCGCGCGGGGGCCTTGCGCGCGACCGACCCCCTGGTGCCCTTTTAGTCGCCTCGTACGACAGGCAAGGGAGAACCGCAGCCCTATTCTTACGCCCGGAACTGCAGGGCTTACGTTGGATACATATGCAGAATATATAGAATAAGTAATTACTTACTTGAGTAGTTACTTACTCTATAGTTGTGACTCTTAATAAATTGTTAATATTTATTTATTTATTTGGCATTATGCTCGATGTACTCATTTACAGAGTAGAAACAATTGTGAATTAACAACTCTTTTAACAGTCTCCTAAATTTGGGCTCCTGATTTTCTGTTCGGATATTGCGTGGCCGTTTATTAAAAAGTTTGACTGCCATATAACATGGACTGCAATTAAGCATTTTTATCCTCGATCCTGGTAAATACAACTGGTCTTTATGTCGCGTATTTATATTCTAAGAAACAATGTATCTGCCTATTTACTTACCGACCAACACTGACCTATAAAAATATCTAACGATGCACTTCGAAGCTTCATTTAAAAAAAAACAATTTAAAAAGCACGTCACTAAAAAGTGACAAATAAGATAGTAGAAATTTTGATCGTCGGACAACGTTTTTAGACCGTTATTTTCTTTTTAATTTTAGTGGCTACCAGCGCGCGGACTATAATTCGATTATTGCTCGAATTGCAAGTCTCTTTTTCAGACCCCGTTTAATCGCAAAACCGTCATAAAAAAATACCAGTGGCGTGCACATCATATAGGCAAAAAGACACTGCCTACCTTAGTATTTTGGCTACCCGACCTAATAATAGAGTTATTGCTAGATACTTTTTTGTTGTACTCACGACATGGCCCTGTGTTTTGTGGGTGAGGTAGGTAGATGCCTTTTCTAGATATTTCGTAAAGACAAGTTACCTATACATAGGTGTCAACCCTTGGGGATTACTGCCTACATTATGGGAAAAGCCAGTGCACGCCACTGAAAAATACGCATAACAAAAGGTGTCTAAACCCTGAAATAACGATGCTTTTGCCACCTATTATCACAACGGGTTAATTTGTTTTGCAAGTATCTCTGCCTAACTCTTTTCTCGAGTGCTTTATTTTTTTGTATCGCTTTCCGAGGTATTAATAGAATCAAATTTAACACCACAGCGTCATACGCGCCGATGGTATCACTAAAATAGAGTCAGTTTATCGCGTAAAAATATCTTAACAGAAAGAACTGCACCGAGATTTATTTGGCAATGTCATTGGCCAATCGTGCAACAGCAAAATGTCCGTAGGAAATCCTGATAAAGACCTTGTCCTCAAACGACATAACCGTTTCGTTGTAGTTTTTTATTTGTTTTTATTTTTAATTATTACACTGTTGGCATCTGTCTTAACTAGCTAATTGTTCTCTGTAAATGTATTCAATAGTAATCTAATTAATCTAGCAGGAGACGCGGATACTTTCTTACCTTAAATAATAATATTTTTATCAAGAATTTCGAATAAATAAACACTAAAAAACTGCTATTAATTAAGAATGCACATACATTTGGAATCTTATATTATCTATTGGTCTGAGACATTAAAATATTGATGTCATATATATTTCACCTAATATTCGCAGTAAAATGCGACAAGAAGACATATACGGTCTAGAATTGGCCTAGGAGTCAATAATCCATAGGCCACCGTACTAGGAATTGTCCTAAGTATGTATAGGTTCACAATTTAAATATTATACAGGAATTATCAACATACCTACCTAGATGAAATTACTTAACGGCCACAATTTACGCCAATGAAATCGTTATTGCAACATCGCCGAAGGCTGCTTTTGCCATGTCAAGCACACTTACCACCAGACAGAACTCCCTTATTCGTAAAGTTTGTGAATCGGAAAGTTGCTGTTGTAAAGTACCTACTGTACCTTTTGACAGTACAAATAATCATCGGAACAAAACGACCAAACTATTTTATACACTAATGTATACTGAGACAAATCCCTGACCTCTTTCGTTTTGTTGTTTAATTTTTGGCACTAACATTACTAACGCTAGCTCTGGCAAATCCTACCAAATATAACAGACTATTCTGTAGGTACTGCAGACAATTGGTATGTATGCTTTATTTATTTATTTATAAAATTCACATTTAAAAGACCTTTTAAATGTCTCTAACAAATTTTAGATTTGAAAACTATCTATCTCTTAGGGACAACCCATAATAACCACCCTGTTCAAAACAAAGAAGGATTGGTAGTTTGGCATTATCATTATTTTATACAGTAAAAAATGGTTCACATCCCGTTGCTTTTGCATTGCGGAAATTTATCCAGGATGTAAGTACCTACTAGTATAATCATTTGCGCGTAAACATGCTGCGCAGAAACGGCGTACCACTGTAAAGTGAGCCCTCAGATACCTGAAACCGCGACGAAAATGAGTATTCAATTCAGTTAAAACAACGCTAATCGAATAGACCATTTGTTGGCAGCGGTCATCATGCGATTTTTTTGCGGTTTCCTACTTAACTAGCCAATATAAAATTCCGGTAATAATAAAAAATATGGGAACATTGAGAATATTCATATTTATTATATTTTATTTTAGTCAAATTAATTAACACGCTGTAGAATATTTAGTACTATGGTGTAAAAAATAATAAATACTAGTAAGTACGGTGTACAAATTTAAAACCATGTTTAACTTCCTTAACTTAATCAATATATATCTACATGCGTTATACCGTTATCTACGACTCGGTATAACGTTTTTTCGTTTAGACAACATGTTCGACCGACACATGCCATTACTTAATGCATATTTTTGCTTATTTTATAACTTTTATTTTTTTACTTTTACTTTAAAACATACTGCACAAGCTCATATACAATAAACAATAAAATTATGCATTAAGTAAAAATATACTTCACGTCTTGTAATCCGAAAGCGGGATAGGCAGAGATAGTGCAGGTTTCGTTGCGTTGCGGGTAGCGTACATAGGCTCTGAAAAAGAGTTCCATTGAAACATGCCTAGTACCCACGCCTAGTAGTAGGTCCTGATTGCAAATTCATGTACCTAGCCATTATGCCAAATCATTTGTTTAGGCAAAAAAATATGTTTTAAAATGACAACGTTTACTGATTGTAAAATACGTATTATTTTGACACAAAATTCATATTTTATATTTAACATTACGGAAGAAATAATTTGATATAATAGTTCAACTCTATTGAAATTGCATATATTACAACCCGTTTTATGGCGCCAGTTTTTATTTATGGGATAAGTATTATACCGGAGTCTATTCTCGGAGTTTTGGGTTACAGTTCAAATTAAGTTTTAGACAATTTATGCATATTATTATGCCTGATTAACACCGAGTGATTTAAATAACCCTTTTAAGCTCAAGTGTATTTTTGTAGACCCTAAATGGGCATTTCCAAATCACTCTGTACCTTTCAAATTTCATACAAGAAAATGGAGCACAAACTATTGAATAAATTGCCTGATTTTAATATAGTCAAATATATACTATTACATTAAACTACGCCCAATTACATGACCTACGCCTTAATAAATCTGCCTTATGAATAGCGCAACTTGGTTTAAACATAAACATATCAATAAGAATCTATGTATCTCTAGGGACAGATACCAAAGCCCTTTTTCCACTCTGACCAACTACATCGACCAACTGGAAACTGACCATCGTTTTATGTTCCCAACGGATCAACTACATATTATTTAGTTGGTGGGTCGGAAATAATCCGAACAACTATTTTTTTTTTGTTCAACTAAAGTTAACCTATTATGAAAAAGAAAGAATATTAGTTATTCCCCTTTTCCACTTGACCATGGGCAGTACAAAAAGCTAACTAAACTACAGCACCATATTAATGACATGATGTCGACTACCGAGCGGCATTAAAGTGAGACATTGACTTGCCAGATGAAAGCTTTTAAACTGGTTTAGTTGAAAGTGATCTGGAACAGGCTGCGGCTCGTCAACACTTTCCCCTCAGCTCGAGAAGACGGTAAAAAACAGGATCCACAATTTGAAATTCTTGGGAAATGTTAAAATTAATGTTAACACTTTGACTTTTATTATATTATATTATATTTATTAAGATTCACCAAAGCAATCACGTTTAAACATGTTATTTCTGAAATAAAAATTATTTTAAAAAATGCACTATATAGGTAAACACCACATGCTTAACTTAAAATATCACTGAGTACCTACTTAAATTACTAAGCGCAAGACTCGAGAACGGCTGGGAAAAAAAACTCACACAAAAAAAAGTCACAAGAAGGTTCTTATGGAAGAAAAAGGAAGAAGCTGCTGTTTCCAGCAGCAGAAGCGGTACATGCTTCGAAATTAATACTCATACATTGTTAAGACAGGACAACGTCTGCCTGGTCTACTGGTTTAAAATAAATAAAATCTTATTAGCACATTTTATTCTTTAAAAATACTAGTGACAAACTTTTCAATTGTTCATTTCATTACCTCAACAATAAACTATACATGGTAACCTTAAACTATTATTTATACAATACCACAATGTATTTCCAAATCTGCCATGACGTAGGGTTCTAGGAAGATTTTGCACATCAAAATGATCAAGCACGATGGCCTCGAAAAAATCGTGAGTGGATTATCTCTAAACTGCTAAATAACCTAGACATGTAGATGCCATTAGTGTCTTCCACTTTATATAACCCTTTCTCTAAATCGAATGCAAGAGAAAAAAACACTGAAATTAATGACTTCAGGCTACCGCCGGATCACTGCGCTTGCGCAAGCGTAAGGTTGTGACATGTACATGTAATAAATTTTGGGTCACGAAGTTGTTCAGAGACAATTTATACTGCACAACGCGTGTACGGCACCCAATGCTAATGTCATTATTGGATCGCGAATTTGGTCTAAGTGATTCATCAATAATGCACACGAATATTGATAAAAGAATTATGTGATTTCAATTATATATCACGAATCCATTAGTAGGTTTTTGAAATATTATTGGATCAGAAGTATGTATTTACTACATAAATAAAACGATTTGATCATTTCATTTGTGTAATGTCAATTTATTAATAAATTTTATTTTATATTTTAATTAATAAATTAATAATTTGTGTAATGTCAGTTTAAATTGCAATTTTATAATGAAATGTCCTCATTGTGTGGAATGCGATTTTAGATTTGTGGAGGTATGTAGGTACGTATCATTTATCTTTGTGTCATCACATCACACCACGTAAGTACTCATACCGGACATTAATCGTAACAAGGGCGGACGAGATGTGTGTGACAAGACTAGAGATATGATGTGGATTTACGCACCATTCCGATCTCTTGCCCCGAAGTACTCAAAACAAACACAACAAAACCTTTAAGGAATTCATTCCCATTCCCGAGATTTTTCGGGGGTTAACAGATCGGATTACGGGTGTAAGATTAAGCGGACTTGCCCATAATATGTGTAATAAGTTGAACTGGAGCATTGATTGTCACATGTAGTTAAACATGCACGTCAGCAACTCTTTCTGCTCACAATACAACTACATCACACACTGTTACCAACCGAAGAAAAGATGTCATGGCTTACATAGTAACAAAATATTAAGCAGTAGCCTTAGATCACTATCACGTTGGTACCGGTATACAGAGTAAGCACGCCGTGGCAGTTGAAAAAAGTACAGTTATACAATGTTCAATAGGGAGAGCCGATTCCGTATTTGATTTCGTAGACAGCAAAGGCCAGATAGCATTCTGAACACACGCCAAATACGTACACGCTTATACCCCTTGTACAAGTTCCGTGGCTTTGCGGTCGACTTAGCATTGAGCTGATATCATGAGTTGTTTGTTTGTTACTATAGACCGTTTACACTGGTGTTGCTTTCGTTGGCGGACCTTGACACTCCGCGGCCAGTGCAACAGTCGTTTGGTGACTGTTCGCGTGATTTATTTTTTACGAATTACAACACAATTCATGTCACTCGTGGACCCTTTAGAAGCATTATATCACACACATATGTATGCAGTTCACTTCTGGCCTAACAACTTGGGTTAAGATAGATAAATTGTCAGAGTATTGGTGATACCGTATATGTACACTCGTGAGCAAACATTCCGGGTCATAAAATATAATTAGTAGTTCTGAAAATAGGAACAGTGAATACAAGATAAAAATACTTAATGACTTTCTGTTTTGCTGCTTTTATCTATACTAATATTACAAAGCTGAAGAGTTTGTTTGTTTGTTTGTTTGAACGCGCTAATCTCAGGAACTACTGGTTCGAATTGAAACATAACGCTGCACAATCACGCTGCACCTATTAGGAGCGAAGAAATAATGGAAAATGTGAAAAAAATGGGGAAATTATTCATCCTTGAGGGCTTCCGTTACGTGCGCTGCGAAAACGGTTCAAGATATCAAAAATATATTAATTATTCCTCTCGAAATGATCTAAAAAAAAGTCCACGGCATTATCTGTCTATCTTTTAAGATTAACTCACTAGAACCGTGTTTATGGTAATCAAATTTGTTCGAAATTAATGCATTATTTGATGTAATATTATAAAGAGGAAAAAATTGTATGGATGGATGTTTGTAACGAATAAAAGCTCCTTAACGAAGGAACGAAAAAAATGCGAGTAACACCGCGCGGTACAGCTAGGTATGACACAGCTAGGCTTTATAAAACCTGTTTCTTTTTTCGCAAATTTTGCTCACGAGTGTCATGTGCCAATAGTCCCTTAAGCAACCCGAATAATCTTGTTGAAATGAATTTTTATCCTAATAGCTTACCACTACTAATGGTTTTCAAAATACCTAGATTTATTAAAAAGAGAGAAAAACTTCGTTCAGTTATATCTTTCGTCGGTAGCTATTTTTTTTTAAATATTGAAATGTTGTACGTATATAAACATAGTTTGTCTCTTTTTCAAAAATCCAATTAGACTTGAATATAGATCAATGAAACGCAACACTTTTAAAATATTAACGGGCACATGGTGTCATTATTTATGGTAGTGTTACTTTTATATCGCCCTGTATTATCGTTTATTACATTGCATGAAGTGAGAGGTCGTTATATATATGGCCAACCTTCCTTTTTGTGGTTTTATTGTGGTCCGATAGGGGTCAACATAATTTGTCTTTGTTTAAATTGCACGTGCAAACAACTATTAATAAATGTAATACTTTGTAACTTCTTAATCAAAGATGATCTGCTATTATTAAACAAATCCACATAAGTGCTAAAAAAGTATATTCTACCGAGGTGAAATAACAATATAGAATATTGACTGGAGAGAACGACGAAGGGAGATCGACTTTATTTTTTGACGTGTTGTCCCGTTAATAAACAACTTCTTACAGCTTTTTCAAACTGAATGTGAATACTTGTTTAACTATTATACGTATTGGTACTAACTAACGAATTGCTTACGATGAATTAGTCAATGAGTTTATTATATGATTTCAAAGCCTCACAATTCAACTTTGCCCTCTTTTGTTCCTTTAATTGAGTGAAAAAGACAAACGCATAACTTTAGTTCAGTTACGACTAACGAAAACGTACTTGACATAAGAATTACCATGTTATAATAGACCACAGCCATGTTTCAGGTGTCTACGTATAAACATGACCAATGTTAATATGCTAGAAAGTCCGTATCTGATTTAGAACGCACGTGCATGCCTATGTGCCTGCTACTTACAACATATTGTCCTAATGGGTGGTTTGGTAGGTCACTATTGACCAACTTACTCTCCGTTTTTAAATATAATCCTATAATAATTATAGACATAACAGTTTGCATACTTATAAACGATATTAATATACCAAATATGATAAAAACATTGCAGAGCAATTATATTATAATTGAGTACATAATGATTACTGAATTTACATAGACACAATTTTTCAGAAACAATTTAGTTATAAAAAGTAAAATTAGTATCTGCCTACCCTTTTTTGGGCTTAAAGTGAATTATTTTAACTAAATACTATAACTGTTTAACATTTAACTGCTCAGTGTATTGACACTGAGATTGATCACACGTTCGTCTACGCACATCTTATATATTAAAAGAAATTCATGCTAGTTACACTATTTATAACTTAAGAACAGCTGAACCGATTTGGTTGAAAATTGGTGGGGAGGTAGCTTAGAACTGGGAGATGGACATAGGATACTTTTGACCCCGATCCTGTTGGTCGCGTCGCTATATACCGGGTGTTATAGTTTGTATGAAATACTGAACGAATCGAGGGGGGGAAATGCACTAGTTACAAATGTTTATAACGTCAATTATTTACAAAATTCTTTATCGCTCAGAGAGCATTAACATTAATCTTCTTTATCTTCATCCATAAAAAAGGTAAAGTCGTCCCGTCCTTTGAATACCAAATACTATGCGGTGTATTGAAATCTGGTCATACAATGTTAAATACTTACTTACTGTCACAGAGTTTCGAGAGTAAGCAGCACCGAACAATGCTTGCAAGATAAACTGTATTCGTGCCAATACTAGTGCAAGGTCAATCATACCACCTGAAGTGATATTGTGGTGAATGTTATTGTTCCATTTTGAACAGCCAATTTGATTATTTGTACTACAACATAATAGGATCAAAGGATTGTGAATAATTTTAGTACGTGGGCGTAGTAAAGTGGAGGTCTGTGATTTCTGGCTACCCTTCTGGGAAACGCGCATGATATATGTATGTATTTATAGAGGACACAAGTAAAACAAAAATACCATTAAACGGAATGCAATGTGAACCGCAATATTGAGTCAACAAAACTATGTCAGAAACAGTCAGAGTGCTTCAGTGACCACAGTTAGTTCCGTCCATTGTTTGGACCTGTAGAGATGCGATGTAACTGCTTTTGTAGTAAATGCACTCGCATTTTATCGCAATCTCAGATTTGTTGCTAGCTGAACGCAACGTTACAACGCTTAACACAAAATTGCTACTTATGTCATGGCAGAATCAGAGCTTAGACTATAACTTTTTCCTGAGGTATATAAAAAAATCACGTAAATTTTTTTCATCTCTTTTCATTGTTTTTCAGGAAAGGTTTATTTATGAATATTTAATGTGTTTTTTATTGTTTCACTGAAATTTACACACTTAAAATTTAACTAGGTACTGATGGACTTATTTTTACGCTTCCAGGACGATGGTGACAGAAGAACGGGCAGGCGGTTAGCAGTCACATCTACAATAGAACACAACGATTTCACAAGTCCAAGTAGTTTAAGAAATGTTGAAACTTCTTCATTCAGACCTAGGAGCTCAAGAAGACGAAGTAGCGCCCAGCCTGAAGTAAATAAAACACAACAAAAATTTAGATTCTCTACTAAAAGTATAGAAGCCACAACATCTACTGCAGCAACGCCATCTGAGCGCAGTGAACAACAATTTAAACCCAGAAATATCAACAGTCGCGCAAGAAAAATAGAAAATATTACCGAAACTAAAATTGCACCACCAGCAAACCACAAAATTTCTAGAACAAGGGCAGGTAGTAGAAGACCAACATCACCCCCCACTGAGCAGATTTCATCTCGCATCGATCAAACCAAAATTGAACGAGTACAGTCGGGAACTACAGAAGTTAAATCTTCTACTACACAATTCACGAGACCGAGTTCAGCAATCTACAGCACAACAACTGAAGTAACACAAACGAAAATAAGAAGTAGAACGACAGAACCGTCTTTAAGTAGAAGCAGTTCCATTGATCTTAATGGTTCAGGAACAACTAATTCCATTGTCATATTAGAAAAAACACCCTCAAGATTAAATAACGATGAAAGAAGTTCCAGAAAACTGCGATATAAAACTCGTCTTTCCGAAACAGATTCGAATCTCACTGGTTCAGGTATCACATCTAAACAAGCAGTCAATCAGTCTAGTCAAATTGGTGAAAGCACTCCTAGTCAAATTAAACAGCAACCAACGACACCAATAATTGTAGCCGAGCCCGGTCAAACCACAGAGTCTCTAAAACCAACAACTATGAGAATAACCAAAGTCGTAAAACGTCCTCTTGTGCGAGGTAAAACGAGAGCACCAGTTTCATTAGCGAAATCTAAATCTTCGGACGAAATAAATGAAGATGACAACTATCCTGCTAGTTTCAAAGCTTTTCTTCAGGCGAAAAATGCCTCGGTAAGTGTTCAAAAGTACACCACAACAGCAACAAAAATTGTACACAATATTTCCATTACATGAAAATCCTTTTAATATTCCTAACTCTTTAATACCATAGAAATCAATATTTGGTCAGCTCTGCTAACTAGCCCGTTGATTTATCTCGCTAGTTTCTATTGACTGGACTAGACACCCTACACTAGGACTACATGCTCGGATAAAATCCACCTAGACTTGCAAGCCGCGTACAGTCTTCCTCTTAACCCACCAAAATGTATGGAATTCGATGTACTTCTGGATCCAAACTGTCACTTTTACTACCAATTTGATAGATTAGATTAAAAAATACTCTGCTACTCAGTAAGGGGCCGAAAACTCGTCTTCTTTTATTCTAAACGTCAGTTTAGAGGATTAGTATTGCAAGTCTGGTTTTTTTTTTGTCTGAGACTATATGCATGAACAAGACTGACCCAAGAATATTTTTTTATTAATTTCTTTAAGCATAATCAAATTAACAATTCAATGTCAAATTATATCACTTCTACAGACATAACAATTTGTTGACGCCGTAATTTCCCAAAAAGCGGCATCATCGACCACACACATTGCTGATTAGCTGTTTTGATTGCGTTGTCTGTTTCTCTATAAGAAACCGGAAATACCTAAACTCGTGTCTAATAAGAGATGTAGCATCTGAAGAATTAGCAGAACTGACCAGTGATTAGTACATAACCCGATTCACGTTCGCGTAACGTTATCTTCATATTTAAAGAATCCAATCTATTATTTAATAGTACCTACGTAATACTTACTTATTTGTCAAATATTACAGACAACAACAAGCTCTCCTTCTCGTGAGAGTTTGTCAGTGAAGGCATCTAAAAAAGTACACAACACTTACTCATCTTCCAAGCAAACTCTTAACACCACAGACAGAACACAAAGTAAACTACAGGTAACGTATAAATACAACAACTAGGATAATAATTACCTACTATGTTTCACATACAACATAGGTAGTAAATAACACATACTATTTACAAATACTTTAATAATTACTTGAGCCAATGTTAACTCTAGACTAGACACTTTTAAGTCATTGCAAATAAAAAAACACAAGATTAATTATTTTCTTCCAAACAGCTTCAATTTCGGAGCAAGCCAAACAAGGAACATAGTACTTCTACAGAAACATCTTCCGTTCAGTATGAATTGCTAACAACTGACAATTCACAAACGGTGAATATTACCAAGGAACCAGAAGGAGACAGGAAACGATTTAAACCAGATTTTCGACCTCGAGCGACGTACAATCGAAATAAACCTACTGCACCCTCAACCGTGAACAAAAACGAAACTATTGAGAACAGTAGTTCTTCTGAGAAACCTAAATATACACCTAATCGGAAATTAAAAATCACTCCAAACGAATCACCTAGGAAAGAAACAACTTTCAAAAGACCACAATCTAACAACTTATTGAAAAAGACATTAGTCAGATCATCATACTATTCTAGAAATAGAAATTCGTCGAAACCGGAGGAGGCGACAAGTACTGAAACAGGCATCAAATCAGCGGCAAATCCGACCACATCCCCAGTAACTAACATTCGCAATAGCACCCGGAAACATCCTGTGTATACACCGAGAAAACGTACTAAACTAATGGAAACATCCTCTTTACCACAAATAGTTACTAACGAAATAACGCAAAAAACTGAAACGCTACCACCAAGTACAGTGTTACCATTAAAAAATACCATTAGCAATAGTAAAAAGCCTGAAAGGCAGGATGAACCCGAACTTTTTGTTTTCGCTGTCAATCCTAAAGTAGCAGCTGATAAAAACCTAGTATCTTCTGAAAATGGTAACGATAATCTGCAGGTAATTCATTTTATGGCGACTACTCCGAGATATCACTCCAGTTACAAGGATGAAGATGCTATGGAGATTGAAGACAGCACAGAAGAGATGAAAATATCTAGCGTTCTTCCGTTGAGAAATCTCCAAAAAATACCTGGTCGTTTTAGTGATTACAGCACAACTAAGAATATTGAACCAGTGAGAACTAAATTCGAAGAAACATATACTAAATCTGATCCAATTTCTACCAATGGGGTAAGTACTAAGATGGTGAGCGACAAGCATATGAACTCTCTTCTACAATCAATTACATGTCAATTTTTGTTACTCCGTTAAGTAAATCAAAACCACCAAATTACACTTTACAGATTACACCTGAACCAGAAAAGACTAAAAGTAGGTTTAGTTCTAGATACAGATCATCTCACTCAGACAAAAACTTGTATAAACCTACAGTACCCACTGTTACACCATCAACTGTAAGTATAATTTGTTTCATATGTGAGTCTGTTACTGCGAACTTGATGATATAATGGACATAATTACTCGACTTTTTTTTGAACACATAACAATAATTAAAAACTCAAAAAGAGCAGTAGCAAAGCCCCTTTATTAAGAAATGTAATTTATCATATCATAGTATTTCATCACATTAACTAGAAATAGGTACACAGGTTAGATTAAAAAAAAGATAATATCTTCATCAACAACGAATACATCATGAAAAGAAGAGTACTAATATCATCATTTTCTAATGTCACGCATCACTGTCACCGATTATTTACCAACGGATTCCTGAATATCGCCAAGTTATCATTTATATGACTGTCCAGTCTATGTGGGCAAGGGCATATTATATTGACCAGTTTACATGACAGTTTTTGTCAGACAGGCGTAACTTTACGATTCAGGAACCTGAGGGTATAGCCGATCATTCATCGCTACTCACTTTAACAATTTTCATTGCTGAAGGCTTGGCTGAAGTTCTACGTGACAGATAGAGAGTTGTTGAAAACAGTGCATCCACCACTTTGGTTTGGAGAGGAAATCCTAAATAAGATGTCAACAGAATCAATACCAGAGTTGAATCACACGACATCGTGGCCGCCGTACTACGACACTTCCATGCAACTGGTTAAAGGATACATTTAGATTTTTAACATTATCATCAAAATATCATATGATCATTCTGTAAACTCTCTCTGGAAAAATTGTTAACGTTAAATTACATCAAAGAGAAGTTTATGAATGATGACGCATGTAAATAAAACCATCTCATTTATCATACATTACATTATTCATTAAATGGTTAAACAATATTGTTGTTGCTGAACATTGCATCAACATTTAGTACAACGTGTTATTGAACTTAGCAATCACTATTAAATTTTGATCAACACAACCTCAGTAAAGATCAATACTTATTTGTAAGATTTTCACTATCACGTTGTAGTTATTTGCACATATAATATTTAAATAACTGCATTTCAATCTTTACTATTAGAAAATGAAATAGTAAATTGCATCTACCATTAGTAATTATTATTAAGTATCTGTATTAAAAGATAATGTACTAAATAGAATTGATGGTTTCAATTAATTACATTTGATTATTTTCAGTACCTACTTGTCTTTTTCTTTTTTCCAACTTTATTCTCATTAATAAAGAGGCTTTGGACTTTGCACTTACACTTATTTATTAAATCAATCAGTGTTGGATTATTTTGCACGTTTTTCTTTTTCTCCTACTGAAGGCTAAGATTTCTTATTTCAGGCAGAGGGAGAAGAATTTAACATAGGGTCAGACTTGAACTCCATTACGATTACAAAGACACGAACTACATTACTCGCTGAAGATCTTAAACTATCAGAAAGTTTGATGAATGTTGAAGCATCGAATCATTCACCATCAGTAACAGTATCAATATTTGATGCTTTAGCTGAAATACTTACATCCACGCCCAGACCACAACTATCGTCAACAACTGAAGTACAAAATGTAGTCAATACCAAAGTACAAAACGGAGTGAGTAACAACAATAATATAAATAACTTCCGTGGTTTATCCAGTTTGAACACATTTATGTCAACACGTGCTGTCACAAAGAATCATGCAAGTGCACAAATAAATGATCAGACCACACCAATTGTGAATAACTTGAAAGAAAACACTGTTGCGTCTACTAATAGAGCAAGCATACAAGAAAACTCAATACCGAACACCTCTTCCCTTTTGACAACCACCCCCGTTTCCGCAAGGAAACCATTCGCAGTAAAATTGTTATATTCAAATACAGAGCCACCTGACCAAATCACGACTGTACCTGTAGTCTCAAAACCAACTACAACTGACAACCCAACAACGGTATTTAACTCTGTCTCTGATCTCTTAATATCCAATAACAATTTAGTGTCGTCTGAACTAACAAGCATGTTGTCAACTAACATTATAGATATAATCGAAAAAATGAATATTAAATCGAATACCCAAATCCCTGTAAATATGGCAAAAATATTAAAAATAGTTATACCCAGAGCATTACTTGGTTCTTTTAACACAGCCGAGGAAGTACAAGAATTTCCCACCACTCCATACAGTTTGGAAGACATTAGAGATACTGAAATAGATATAGAATCCG
The DNA here is from genome assembly GCA_012932125.1 of Conopomorpha cramerella. Taxonomy (NCBI): domain Eukaryota; kingdom Metazoa; phylum Arthropoda; class Insecta; order Lepidoptera; family Gracillariidae; genus Conopomorpha; species Conopomorpha cramerella. The sequence continues at coordinate 19,819 of SJJU01003469.1, forward strand.
ATACTAACATGACAAGTTACGATAATGTTTTCCAAAATGTTATTTCAAAAGATAGTGTAAATAACAGTATCATGAATGAAAATGTAAATAGCATATCTGAATCTACAGAACAATCAACATCAACTTCTTCCGACATAGTTACCGAGGGTATTGAATCTTTATCGCTTTCAACTTCATTTCCAAATAGCAAGGTTGATGTCATTGTTATGATGGATGACGATAAAAATGGTAGTTTAAGTAGTATTTCCAGTATAAATTCTAATTCAAACAAACAGAATGTAGTACCATTTTTCACTAATTCTCAATATACAGATTTTGTTACCAAAACTGCAACTAACGCGGTGAGTGAAACTACAGAAAATATTGTACGTCCTAATCCTCTCTCTAATAATCCCACCAATGTAAGTCCTACGCCCAAGTATTTAAATGACTTACGATATCCTAAGGAAATGTCACCATTACAACTATGGATTTTGTCAAAAAAAGCTAGAGTTCTTGAAATGATTCAAGAACTGCTCAGCCAACATAACACTGAAATAGCAAATGTTACACCGAAATTAACTAAAGATTCATTAAAACTACCGTCTAACACGGACTTAAATGACATCTTTGACAATGACGATATAAATGACTCTACACTTACTACGATGACTGTATTAACCTCTTCTCCAATGTCCGTGTCTACAACAAGTGATACAGATATAAGCACTACCTCTCCTAGTCCTGCAATGACAAGTGAGCCGGCATCAAGCACGAATAAAAATGTAGAAAACACAACAACAACTGCAGTATCAGATGAAACCTCAGACATACTACAATTACAAACAAGGTTTGAAAGTACATCTACGATCAATCCAGACGATGGATTTGACACTACGACAGATTTAGTAAGCGTAACAGAAACTACAACCTTATCGCAAGCAAGTAGTGATGCTACAGCAGATACTGCTTTTGAAACGACTACATCTCAACTCGATACAACAACTGTGGAACCAACTACTACTAATAATAGTAATAATACTGTTTCAACTCAATCACCGACACCTAAAAAAGATTACGTCATATTTGGAATTCTTCCAAATAACACTGTGGTACGTAAAAACCCTAACGAAGATGTACTGGAAACATTAACAGAATCAACACCCTACATAATTTATGGTGTATTACCTAATAACACAATAATACGCAAATTTCCGAATGGAACTCGAGTACCCAGGGTCATGCAGAAAGTTGATGTCCTGCCCATCAGTCCGTGGAGTTTGAGGAATCCATACAGCCCCATCCATAACATCCCGGCCATCGTCAGACCACAGTCTAACCGAATCCAAGTATCCACTAATGTCATGACATCCACAGACAATACCAATAACGGAACGGATAATAACACAATTACCGACACTGTAAATAATCAGCAAATAATGGTATATCTTATGTTAATATTTAGCCTGAAAACAGCTTGAAAGCTTCTTCTCACCTCTGTAATTTATTATATCTTTACTTGTATGTCAGTATTTTTGGTGGTGGTCACTTGTATGTACTCGTTTGATTAATGTATGCATGCTCCTAACCCGTTTCGTTTGTATTAAGTAACTACGGCGGGAAGTAATATTATATTTTAAAAATTACAGATTTCGCCGGTATTAAATATTAAAGATTCATATTCCAATGGTATATCCACCACTACAGAAAAGCCTACTGAAAAAAGCACTGCCTCGCATGTATTAAGTTTACGCACATCTACAATGCTACCTTCCGTTGATGAAATTCTGCTTAATAGTATATCATCAGCCGCTAAACAGGAAATGGTAACATTAATGACGAGTTCAACTCATGAACCAAGAATATTAACACTGGATATCGATCCGGAGGTACTAGCATCGTCATATTATTTACTCAACACTTGCGCCCATAATAATTATATAATTTATGATCACATTGAGACATGTCCGGTGAAGGATTTAAATTTAATAGGCATGATTTTATTTCACGGTGATGGTATTTGAGTTACATACATAGTTAATATTAGAAATAGGATTGGGTTACATGCAATTTTAAATTTTCAGACTAAAGAAATACGCACTGAGAGACCGAGTGATGGTAGCATGAATACTGTATTTAAATTCATACCCATCGATGAAATTACTGTTGCACCACAAAATTCGAATGTACTGAAATTAGCGACAAAGTCGACAAGTACAACCACAGTGTCTAGTGGCACAGCTATGAACACAGTTACAAGTCAAATAGAAACAAACACTGAAACGAATGACGCAAAGACAACATCCACTTCGACAACATTCACTAACTTAATGCCTTCAACCACTTTTAATCCAATGACGGAATCACTCACCACTGACGTTATTATATCGTATAGAAATTCAGACATTAGTACTGTAACTACAGCTCAGCCTACAACAACAAATACTGCAGAAACGGTCACAATAGTAACAACTATGGCACCAACTACAACTACGGAACCATCCACCACAAGCACTACTACGGAAACTACTACAACAACAACAGAGCCAACAACTACAACCACAACGACGGAACCAACAACTACAACCACAACGACAGAACCAACAACTTCAACCACTACCACAGAGCAAACTACAACAACAACAGAACCAATCACAACAACAACAACAACAACAGAACCAATAACAACAACCACTACAAAAATAACGACATCGGAACCAACAACTACGCAACAAAGTACAACAACTAGCGCTACCATTTCTACTGAGACTACGACTGCACCTGTAACGCTTACTTCTTCATTGAACAAATCGCCGCAGAATAAAAACGCAATAGAAAATGAAATAAAACAGTTAAAAGAGGACGCTGAGCTTTTACAAGTATTGTTACAAGCTACTGGAAGAGACCCCAAAAGTTTTAACATTTTCAATGACAAGCAATTCAATAACATACCCAACGGTATCATAAGTGGGCAAGGAATGTCAACCAATAAATTTCCGAATATGAATTCTGAAGATCTGAACTTACTACAAAATCTATTTGCGAAAGGGCAGAATACACTCCCAACAAATTATCTACAGACAACTACGGTTTCACCTTCTAGCACTACTTCTATTGATGCCGATATTAAACAGTTTGAAGAAGATGCTAAATTACTGCAAGCGCTTTTGCAGGCTACAGGGCAAAAATCAACAACTTTCAATATTCCTAAATTCGATGTTATAACTACAACACCTATTATTAAAACAACGAAAACCTTAAATACAACACCGACAAGTACACCAATCAATAAATATGAAGAAGATGCTAAACTATTAGAAGCGTTATTAAAAGCCACATCACAGAATTCATTTGAAAAGCCTATAATATCTAAGTCCACATCAAACGTCAGAATGTCAAATACAGGCTGGAACGGTAACACTCCAGTATACACACCACCAACTACAACTCAAAAGATGATACCAAGAACTACGATAATAACTACAACTGAAAGGTCAACCACTTTCCAGCCAACAGAAAATGGAAGGATTTCAACAACCTTCTTTCCCTATTCTGACTTGCGGAATAATCAACCAACCGGACGCCGAGTACCTGCCACATTGACCTCAACCACTGAAACTCCAAGTACATCTACATTTTCAGTTGAAGAAGATTTACAATTCCTTCAGAACCTGGTTCGTAATATTTTTCGTATAAACTTAGTTATACAACTTACATAAAACTTTCGCGTAACTGTCCACATTTTCCCTTTCCAGAAATCAGTCCTGAATACAAACATTAATGAAGACCCTGAAACACAACTAGCAAATCGTATAATAGCCTTGGCAGTAGAGAAGAGCTTGAATGAAATCAAAACGAAACCTCAAGGTTCACAACGTGACGGAAAAGCCATATTTAATAATGGCATCAATAGGATACCGACAACAACACCAATGACCACCACAACCACCACCACAACTACCACAACAACAACAACTCCTCGCCCCACGACAACTTTATCAACACCCTCAATAGAGGAAGATATCAAACAATTTCAGGAAGATACAAAATTACTACAAGCCCTTTTACAAGCAACAGGACAAGACCCGTCAAAATTCAATATACCCACTATCACAACCCCCAATGTAAGGATAAACCCACTAAAAGTACCGCCTGCTGCTCTCCAAGATCTTAATCTTCTTAGTAATTTGCTTTCTTCTCCTTCACCTCTGAATGAACCCTTTGACCCTATAACTTCAAGACCTAACATTGTACACACTAACACACAGAGATTGCCAGTTACGCGCAAAATCACTTCTACTACACCCAGACCTTATGGAGCTAAAATTGCTGTCAATAATGGTGTAAAAACAACACCGGAGGACTCACAATTCTTACAAACTTTAATCAAATTACAGGGTGTTCAGGAACCTACCACCCGCAAAAATGTACTCATTACAGGTAAGAAAATTATTCTTACGTAATAGTTCTATAAAACTTCAATATTAATACCAGTACTTTTAAAAAGTGTTAATTGATAAGAAAATAATTATAGCACTTTTATGTTACAAAAAAACTGTATTTAAGTACTCTAATGGAATCTATTATTATTTATGTCTTCAGGTCATACCTCGGATCAAGCAATCAAACAGTTACTTCCAAAAACTAAGGTGACTGGAATGGTGTCACAAGCGACGCAGGCCCCTATGTCAATAAGCACCGAGTACGGAAAGAGCAATGATGCGTTGCTGGCTGCTCTTCTCAAGGAGCAGGGCATCGGACCTACAACGGCAAGTTCTTTGGACGAACAACTCAGACTGACTGTTAGTTTTTTCACCCCCTATAAAAGTTTACCCTAATCTGTGTCTAACAACTCACTCACTTACATGAATCAAAACTTTTTTCCATTTTGTCATTTGCTTCGTTTTTCGAATATATATTTATACCTCTACACTATTCTTCCGCTTTATACTTTTGTCGAGTTGCTTGCAATAAATCATGTTAGTGTATTATAATATAACATCGTAGGCATTACTGAACCAAGTGGTAGTAACACCGAAAACGAGACGTGTAACAACGCCGCCGCCGCCGCCGCCGCCTCCACCTGCGCGCAGGCCCGTGCTGGACGGTCTGGCCTGGTTGTGGCAGCAGTGGAGGGAGACCGCTCCAGGCCCTGCGCAGTCTAGGCCAAATAGAAGGCCAGCACAGATGTCGTCGTCAGCCAGCACAAGTAACAGAGTCAATGCCTTCGGCTCAGGACCATTTGTCGGAAACGCAGACGACAAGCCGACGACTTCGAACAGAGTGGGTTTTCTAGCATTAATAATGAGATGGTGTGATTGGTGGTGAAGGAATTTTTGATAATATTTGTAGTATATCCTAGTCTTTTTGTGTAAATATGACCTAGTTCTCGGAATCAGGTGTTGGAGTTACGGTTTTTTTTTTGTAAATAAAAATTGCATTAGGATTTAATAAGTGTTTGTCTTTCTGTTACTAATCTAACCTTTGAAATACGTCATAAACATGTACAGTACTTAGATGTTATGCATAGCACTTCGGGTAACTTAGAAAACATTAAGCACTAATATTTACAACTAGGTGTAAATATTATTAGGTCATTAATAATTGTGACTGTACATTATGAGAACAACTAACACAGAAATGTAAGTAAAACGTGTAAATTACTCCTGCATTGCCAGAAATCCCACTGTACATTATTCCAATAAGCTTGCCCTTGTATATACTTTACTGATATCTGTAACCTAGGTACCTGTTATTGCATCCACGTCAATTTTAAACATCGTTTTAGACTAAACTATTGACTGCATTCGTACAGGTATTATGTACACAATTAGTAGCGGTAGCGCCTTAATATTAAAAGTTAGCAATAAGTTTAACATGTGTTTATTTCTGTATGTCTAAAGTAAAGGATGTCGGAGAAACATACAAACAATGACTTCCTTTTCAGTTCCTAAAAAAACCTTTATAAATAATATAAATAATAAGAACACAATAATACAGAAAGAGTTTCTAACAATTAGTTTACACCGTAATACAAGTTCTTCAGAACCAACTAAGAAAAAGCATAACGTCAGAAGTGATACTATGATAACTTAGCTTAGAACAGGTTCAACAATATTTGACATATTTATACATTACTGGTTTGAAAACAAAATTGCCAATATTTTTTTGCGCTTCGTCTTATAGACACATTGCTGTAAACTAACGAAGAGACATTATATACATACATACACTTCTCGCCTGTCTCCCAGAGGGGAGAGAGATTATTTTCTATAACATAGTTTATGAAAAACATAACCTTAATTGTAAAAAGAATGAGAGTTCATTGATATACCAGTAAGAAATTATGCAGGTAACATAGGTTGTCTAGATACAATACGTCGAAAAACATTAAACATGAACTTTTGACTACAGTCCATTTAAGGTTTTAATCAAGTACCTAATTATTACTTAAATTATTGTAGATAAAGTCACCTACTACGTAACATTTTAATTTAATGTGTATTGTGCTTTCAAATTACAAAACCTCGCCCCGCTCCATAAAAAAATATTATAATTGAGAACAGTGTAAACATACAAATAAAACAACAAATACATAATGAAATATCAGGTAAGTGTTGTTGGCTAAATGTAATATATTGCACTAACTTTTATTTCTAACAAATAACAACTTTACTGTAAAAATATTAACATTTTATATACGTTATTTGTACAGCAAACCATTATTGACAGATTATTTTCATCATCAGCAATATTCATCCACGACCATACTAAATGTTATTAATCAATGCATGCAACGGTGGATCGTCATCATTCTATCCAATAGTATCCACCCTGATAATAATAAACCAAATGTAACTAATGAACTAGATTTGTGGGATTCATCAAATCGATTCGCTCAATTTTTTTCAAACGCTCTATAAGTGTAAATCTTCAGCTTGCATAGTAACATAACATCTTAACCCATCATGCGTAGATACCACTGGAGCCCCCTAGGGCGGTGGCGTCGGAGCAGCCGCCGGGGCGGGGTCAGCTCGTGTCGGCTGCCATCAACGTCACCAGGGCATTCTCGCAGTTCTTGGGAGCTGCTATACAGGTATATACCCTTTTTTAACGTGGGTAAATACATAAAGGATACACCGTTACCAGGACCTGATATCCCGCTCGCTGGCGGAGACAATGGCGAGGTTATGTTATTGTGCGAGTCCCACACGGTGACCACCAGTGCGTTATTGTCAGGCCCCCAGAATAGCTTGAGCGACTACATACACATATACATATATACCATGTGACATTTGAAATGTCCGTCGAAAACGATGTTAAATCTAAGAGCAACAAGTTGTTAGCTTACACTGAAACTACGATCTAGTTTGTCAGGAAAAAAATTAAAGTTACGTTTTAATTTTAATTACGTACTTAATTAATTTAATGATTCAATTACTGGCTACCTATAGAGCCTCCGATTTTAATATTGGCCCCGTTTGTAGGCCACACACTGTATATTGGTATTTCGTAGAATTTAATTTAGATTTTTATTTTCCTTTACTTTTTAAAAACTGCTATAACTTTCCAAAAAGCTTCAAATATTCCGTATATTCTCACCCTTTAGTGATTTGTTCAGTACTCGCATTTAATGGGCAAAATAAGGACCTCCAATCCAAGAACTCTTAGTCCCGTGTAATTTGTAGAGATTCGTACCTCCTGAAAGTCCCATGTAGAGATGTGTAACTCACAATAGAACCACGATCTAAAGCGGACTTAATAACCAGAGTTCAATCAAAGACGATTGGGCAAAATTCCGAGTTGGCGGAGCTAGATCCCTCAAATCCCTGATGACGAAGAGACCGACTGTTACACGCCTATTACTAGGCCTCAGGTAAATTAAAAATTGGATTTCATTGTTTTCTTCATATGGTTTCCAGGGAGCAGCGCAAACGGTGCAGAATGTTATAAGAGCGGGCCAGCGAGCTGCCACCGACGTTTACTCCAGCGGATCTGGGTAGAACACACCTGCCCAATGAAAGGAAGTCGTAGCTGGTTACAATGTTATGTATAATACTATGTGGAAGAAGTAAATAATATTTTTTTAGATCGGATGATGTGATGTGAATTATGTATTTAAAATCTTGTATTTTTAATTATAAGCGCATTTGTACTGTAATAAGTACAAATGTGCTTGTGATTATTTTTTTAGAAAAGAAATGTTCAAATTGATTTACAAAGGCAGTAGTTATAAAAAGATTTTTAAACGATTTTATATTATTTTATCTTTCGCTTTTGCAATTTGGATGCTTCGGCTTTATATGAATTATGCTCAAATTTATTTGTTTATGCTAAAAACTTTACCAAAAAAATGTACGTAAAGTTCCTTATTCGGTTTGTTTTTTAAAAGTATGTTACACTTGAAAGCAATAATTCCGGGTCATATACCTATATGTAAAAGTAATACTTTATGATTCTTAAAACTTTTATTGCTAATTTTGAGTTTGGCTTTCAAAAACTATTTTACTCCTAGATTGCGAGATACTCAAATGTGTATACAAAATTATGTGTGACCCGAATTTTTTGCTCTCGACTGTAGATGCGATTGTTAACCATTTCGTAGAGACACTGATGCCAGTGTCAGATTGTGATTTAGATGTAATATTTAATGCAACGATGATATTGTATATAGACTGTATGTCGTAGGTTTTATTTAATAATGGTAAATATGGGGGTAACAGTTACCGACAATATTGTTCAGGTCACGTGCAATATTGTGGTTATTTTGTATAAAGATTATGGCGGGAAAGCTTGGTAATAAGCAAAAGTAATTTAAGATATAAAATAATTAAATGTAAATATCATTGAAAAAGTAAAAAAGAACTACGAGTCAAAATACAATTACAATTAACTTGAAGTCAATTTGTTAAAATCTTTTTATATTTTGGCTGCATTTGTGAAAATGTAATAAATGCCATAATATCTATTTTTTAATTTTGTAGAAAGAGACATGTTATGTCTGTCATAGTTTTTCCATATATCCATTTTTTGCAAAAGCAACAATAGTACGATCCTTAACATAGCTTTCAATGATCGCCTTAAAAAGTTGTAGATATGAATAATTTTACAATGCAAATATTACCTGCATGGAATTTATTTTTCTTAGCTTCCTACTAACAGTTTAACTGAGATTTATTAAACTATAATTTTGGCTGCAACTGCACACAGTTCTGCGAGTGATTTTCTTAAGAATACAAAATTGTATTTTATAAAAAAAAAACTTATGAAGGGTTTATAGAAAATTGTTTTGGTATGCGAATAAAAAGTCACATTTACTAATGCAAGAAAGTGCTGTCCATAGACTCTCAGTTTCATTAAAAGCTTTAATCCTTTGTCATTGTATAAACACTAGCCACCAATCGATGTTTTGTTCGTAGTGAGACAACTTAGGAAACAGTCCATTGCGTTCAAGAAATCGGGAGCTAAGTATTCGTTATAATTACTAAGTAGAGAGTCAAAATAAGTTATATATCTCAGTGTTAGTCTTACTCCGAGTATCTTAGCTACACATTATAGATTAATCATTTCTTTAAACTAATATACTTACTTATTAGACTTTTCCATATGCTTTCTGTTTGTATAAAAAGTCACGAAGAGGTAAAAGAAGGAAATCAATTTAAGTACTAAATACTAATCCTATTATAAATACGAAAGTAACTCTCCCTGTCTGTTTGTTTTGCATTCACGCCAAACCTACTGAGCCGATTTAAATGATAATTGGTATAGGTATAGTTTAGAGACTAATAAAGGACACGCTGTAACCCTATCATATGGGATGCGTCACTTAATAGAGAGTGTTATAGTTTATATGAAATACTGTAACTACGCGAATGAAATCGCGGGGCGTCCACTAGTGTACCTATAAACAAGCCTTGTATAAGGGTCCTTACCGTTTTTTATTTTTTATAATTTGTTGGTGTAGTCCCAAATGTTATCTTTAATTCTTTGGCTATTAAACAAAACTTAACCTTTGTTTAATGTTAAACCTATTACGATAGATGCTACTTGAGTTGTGACTTTAACACCACATAATAGGTTTTAAATTGTCCCCCAGACAAAAAGAACAGTATTACTGAGTTGCACTGATAGTCTGTTTACGTATGAATTATTTTTAGTTTAATGTCCTCAGTTTAATTTTCTTACAGCTATTCCAATCACCAAACTTCATGAACTGTGTTAACACAATTTCTGGTTTGGCTCCTCTGGCTTGATAGTGGAAATTAAATGCCCTGGATGTCTATTACTAACTAATGCATCCGGTTATGACATAGGTGCTTAATCAATATTTTCATATTCAATCAATAATCAATTAATCTAGACGAAGGCTGCATTGTAGAACATCGATTAGTAATTGTTAACGAAGTATTTAAAATAGGAAGTGACAAATAATGGATACGAGTAATGATATGAAGATGGATATGGATAAGAGTAGGTACGTAATCCTGTGATTGTAAAGCCTTTTTGTTGAATTAAGATGAGGTGACAATTCTGATAATATATACTCTGAGATACAAGATTCCGCTGGAAGATGGAAATAGCTAGTTTTCTTCACGACTTTTTGTACAAATAGTGAATAGGTACTATTTGTAAAGGTTTATTACATGTGCCATCTAGCACGTGCTTTGTGTTTACCCTATAACCTGCTGCTTGCTCTTCTTAGTTAATTACTATTTACTGAATAGTCTCATTATATCTTAGACCGTGCTTAGAATAAGCATGTTAGTTATGTTATGTTAATACACTGCCACGTGAATTGTAGGTATATTTTACTTTAGAATTTTGTATGTATGTAATTATGTATATTATATTGGACATAAAATGCATAAGTCGATTTACGTAAATTAATATGCAACTATGTTCTTAATTGAGTTTCTTCATGTTCTTTGTAAGTATTAATTATGATCATTATTGTCCCTAAAATATAAGATCAGTAAAATATAAAGAACATGGTGAAACGTAATTTAAAATAGTTAGAACAATAGTGTTAAGCCTCACTTTCGGAACAATTGTCATTTGGTATCTTTGCAAATTATTTATGAATTACGTTTTCCAAAATAATGTTGAATAAATAATACTGTCCTTGTCCTATCTACGTGTTTCATTTTGTATCGGAGAGTGGCTTTAAATTTTTTGTTCCATTTATTCTAAACTAGCTTTCCGCCCGCGGCTTTGCCCGCGTGGACTTCGGTTATATTGCGGTATAAAGGAATATTTTTGATTTCCCTCGGGAATATATTTTTTTTCGGGGATAAAAAGTACCCTATTATTTAATCCGGACTTTTACGTCTGCAAATTTTCAAAGCAATCGGTTCAGTAGTTACGGCGTGAAAGCGGAACAAACAAACTCACTTTCCGATTTATAATATTATAGTAAGGATATATTTCAATGAATTATAATATAAAAAACAAGTAAATATGTCTCGTTGTGTGATTTCCATAACACAAGTGCTTTAGCTACTTAACCTGGGATGAAAGACAATGTGTGTGTTGATGTAATTTTTTTTTTAACTTGCAATGTTTGCATGTAAGGACGTTCGGGTTGATTCTTGCAACTCAATTTTGAAAAAGATGTACCCAACCGATTGAGCTTGAAATTTTGTATGTACCTTCGGTTTGTATGAAAATGCATGGTACACTATGTGACGTTTTTCAAAATCCAACATGGCGGCCATTACAAGATGGCGGACTAACTATGTTTAATGCACCCCTACAATATGGGTATCAAATGAAAGGGCTTGTTAAGAACAACTCGATAAATGAAGGGACGATGTCTGAAATCCAACATGGCAGCACTTACATGATGTTGAACTAATTATTTTAAATGCACTAATCCAATTTGGGTATCAAATTAAAGGGTTTGCTAAGTTTAACTCATCTGATTGGTAAGCTGAAGTGACAGTTGGCGGGCCATATTAACCATAGAACCGATGACCATTGCGTTAAACGAGTTCTCGAGTGGAGACCGCGTCTTGGCAAACGGAGTGTAGGAAGCCCTCAGGCATGGTGGACTGATAATTTGCGAAGATTACAGGTTGCATACGAGAAGCTGATCGCAGAGGATCGTTGAGATAAACAGACAGAGGCTAGGAGGCAGGACCAATAACTAAAACGTTAAAAATAAATTAAAAGTAAAAAACCTTTTTAAAAATAAGCTTTTATTTGCATGCTCTAAAAGTACTAAACTTATAACGTCATTACACTTTTTGTACGTTATAAAAGCTTGTCGCGAGATTTAAGTGGGCACTTGTAAATACTTAGTTTGAAAATGTTGTTGTTAAATGCTTACCGACTAAACATCTAAAGTAGTACAAAGTACAAAATCTATGAGTCTGTATAATATTATATGTATAATAATATTACATGATTGATGAATGTGGAAAACGCAAGAGTGCTGGTCAGGATTGTAGCAGATGGAGGTCGAGTGTTTTTGCCTACCCCTCTCGTGGCGTGAATCTATGTAGGTACTAGGTATATATGCATGTAATTAAAAGTAAGAAAATTATGTACCTAGTCAAATCTCGCGACAAGCTTTTATAACGTATAAAAAGTGTAATGACGTTATAAGATGATGGTAAATGTTTTAAAGTTTAAGTTTATTTTATTATTTTTAGAGCATACAAACAAAAGCTAATTTTTAAAAAGGTTTTTACTTTTGGACATATACAGGCCAGATTGGTGATGTCCTGGCCGAAGGTGGCGTGAAAAGTACTCGAAACCGAAGGTCATGTATGAAAAGATGTATGAATGTAGATGAAGCGAAAGGGGCATGTCAGGACCGTGACAAATGGAGATCTGTAGTCTCTGCCTACCCCTCTGGGAGACAAGCGTGAAGTGTATGTATGTTTTTTACTTTTAATGTTTTCTTTTGTAATCTAACATTGGTTATCATTTGTCGTTAAAACCACCCAACGACGACAGAATTTGTTTTACTTTTTGTACAGTTAAAATTTGCAAGTTTAAAAAATGTTTATCCTCCACGGCCTTGCGGGGCCGCCACCGTTGGATGGCGGTGTGGTGGAGCCGCAAGGGCAGAGGAGTGCCAGTATTGCGGTGCGCTGCGCTCCCTTTCCTCTGCGGCCGGGCGAAAGATGTCAGGAGATGTCGGACTCCATGAGATCCGGGGTCCGGCGCCGCCGGCGGGGCGATCGGTTTGTGTACTGTCCCACCGTCATTTGTTCTCATTTTTTAATGAAATGCGCACAGATATTGCAAGAGGTTCTACCTTGCCTGTCGTATGAGGCGACAAAAAGGGCTAGGGGGTCGATTCGCCAAAATAATAGTAATAGTATGTTTAATTGAGAACAAAATCTTACGAAACAGATTTGTAGATTTATAATACAGTTTAAAGAGTTTGTAACCTACTGAATGACTTCGTATATAGACTTTTCAGAATTATATATTGAAGGGAAATTTTACGGCAATTCCAACACTTACAAATTTTCAAATTACTACAGTTAAGTTCCAAGAGTTTTTAATAAAATGATAAAGTAGGACACATTTATAAATTATTGAAAACACACGTGTACACTGGTAGTATCTAAAAAATATTGATATTCATGACAAAGGTGTTAAAATCGTTAAAAAAAAAGGTAGTCTTCACTGGTTTTTAAAAATTGTTCACCTTTTATAGTAACTCGATCCACGATACTATGTTGCTAGTAGATCAACGAGTAAAACACATTCCTCGTAGACAGACTGCCTATACAGTTACAGTCGGTTACGGCAGCGCCTTTATTCATACGCTCTTAAAGTTCAGTGCCGATAAATTTTATTTTTAGTTTGCTATTAATACTACATAGGAACTATGGGAGCAAAAGACAAAACTCTAATCATCATCATCAGCCACTGTCTATGAAGAGTTCCCTCGGTTGTCTCTTACGATCTCCACGACGGAAAAAGTTAGGCCGGGGTGGTGACACATGTATTCTCGATAGTAGATGTACATGTTGACTCTAATATAAAGATAATAATAATGTAACAATATGAACCACGATTTGTAAGGTATTAATGATAAGGCAGAATGTTAGCCGAGACAAGTCACATTTCACGTTTTGGTATCAACACCACAGTGAGATTATAATGAAAATGAATGGAGAAATTAGATTTTCTAACTTCGTATATTATATCCAATATACACACATCAAAAGTGTCTAGGGATCAAGAACATTTTTAGCTCTAAAAAAATCTAATTTATTTAAATCTAAATATATAAAAGGAAAAACTGACTGAATGACTGACTGACTGACTGACTGACATATCAACGCACAGCCCAAACGGCTAAACGTAGAGACTTGAAATTTGGAACGGACATAGCTTAGGTGCCGTAGGGGTGCACTAAGGAAGGAATTCCCGAAATTACCTCGGGAACTGGAATTAACGGGATAAAACGTTTGTATGAAAAATCTAAACCGCTCAAGGTAGACGCTTGAAATTTGGGATGCAGGTACCTTAGTACATTTAAAGCTTAGGTGCAACAGGCTATTGGAAAATTCCCATGGGAACGGGAGTTATCGGGAAAAAACTTTTGTATGATAAGCGGCTCAAGTTAGACGCTTGAAATATAGGATGCAGGTACTACTAAACTACGCGAATGAAATCGCGGGGCGTCCACTAGTCAATTCTAATCTTCTGGATTGGTCTCCTACCTAATTCCCCATGCCTGTATCAATGACTTATCACCACGTTTGAATTAATTATGAATGAATTCAGTTTTTGTAAAATATATTCTTGATTGCAATCTTCTAAAATGTACTTGATCCCTAGACACTTTTGATGTGTGTATTATGCATTATCTCTCTTTAAACGATTTTAAACATTAAGAATTCTCACTTGAAAATCACTTAGTTCAAGCATATTCGAAAGAAGCGTAGTCTGTATACACAAAATAAAATTCTAATAAAAAATATGGAAAGAGTGAGCTGCGGGTAATGAAGGTTAAAACTGATACCTTCGCAGTGTTATGGAGAGCCAATTCATGTCGAAAAAGGCAAGATTGGCTGTCCATGACGCTGTACTGGCACCTAACTTAATGTACGGGAGTGAAAGTTGGGTATGGCAGAAGAAGCATAAAAGTAAAGTCAATGCCGTAGAAATGCGGTCATTGCGGAGCATGAAAGGCGTGAGATTGAATGACAGGATAAGGAATAGTGTGATAAGAGAAAGTTGCGGTTTGAAGGAAGACGTAGTGACCAAGATTGAAAAAGGCATGCTTCGGTGGTTTGGGCATATGGAGAGAATGGATGAAAGTCGATTGACGAAAGAGATTTGTATGGGTGATGTAATGGGCCGGGTGAGTAGAGGTCGCCCCAGAAGGACATATAAAGACCAGATTGGTGATGTCCTGACCGAAGGTGGCGTGAAAATGGAATTCTCACTCTGAATCTGAATCTGGAATTATGTCCGTAAGATATTGTAATAATGTAGTACCTATTTATCTATCGGAAAACAAAATCAACTGTGTAATTATTGTATACCTAACTTCGTAATTACTTACCCGTAATTGGTTGTTTGTTTAAATACTGGGGGAAAACGAGTTCTCGAGTGGAGACCGCGTCTCGGCAAACGGAGTGTAGGACACCCTCAGGCAAGGTGGACTGATGATATACGCAAGGTGGCTGGCAGAAGCTGGATGCGAGAAGCCGAAAACAGATCACAGTGGCGTGCAATTGGAGAGGCCTATGTCCAGCAGTGGACAGGTATGGGCTGATGATGATGATGATGATGAGATTTAGATATCTATTATTGTGACTGATATACTGATACTCACCTACCTACATTTAATATCTAATAAATAAAGAAAACGTCTTTATTTAAAAAGTAACGATAGTTCTGTGTACAAACAATTCATATATTAATCGTTTGTTGGTAAATAGTTTTAGTTAAGGACATCTATATATTTACGGGTTATTTAGAATAATAATTTGCTCCAAGTGCGACAGAGACAGAAGGGGGGGGGGGAGCAGAACCCCACACCACATATCAATACTGGTCTATCCCTAACGGTAGGGAAGAATGAAATATTTTTCCACATATAGCTACTAGGGATGATAGATTGATTTTACTTCCACCTATTTCTACTAAGATAAAGTACAAGGTCAGAGAAAAATTGTTTATTACTTAAACTCCTAATTCTTAAAAATCAACATAAAATAATCATCGCAACATATTATCTAAAAAATGACCAACCGTTATTAATGGCCCCTGTGATCAACTGCATTTGGGCATTTTGAATTACGTGATCACAGATCACATAAACTTGCTCTCTCTTTTTCGGCGGATTAACTTTTAGCTTATTTCTAATAGGTACACTTCATCCGATTTTTGTAACCACTGATTGATTGTGGATTGGAGAATGATGAAGGAGTTACTATACTGTAATGGAAACTCCTAAACTATACTATAATAGAAACTCCTTCATTAGAGGTAGAATGAATCAATTGGTAAACAAAACATTAAAGAAGCACAGTTCGATATGATAGTATCAATTTCCTAAATAATTTTATCAGTAGAGATAAGTAGAAAAGTATCCCCCCTAGTAGCTATATCTGGAAAAATATTCCATTCTTCCTTACCAGTAGGGATATGTGGAACAGGGGAGCAGAAACATTACTAAAAAGTACCTGATTACTTGATAACTAGAAAACTGAGGTTGGAAGTAGGAGGGAAACATATGAAACTTATGATGTAGGAAAACTTTGCCTCGGGGCAACAAGATCGTACCTAACTATTCATTTTTAATGCATTCCCCTGACTGGAAAGTTACCCTCAATGAGATACTATATCCAACTGACTGATGTACAACATTACTCTATCTGCAATCATGTAGTCATGCGAGATAAATAAACGGTGAGGAATAATATAAAGTTGATGTGGCATGACCTTAGCTCATGATCTGTGTCGACTTAAAAACACAAACAAGTTGTGATATGTGTAACTTTTGCCTTAGGTTTCAATACTCCGGGCAATCTTATCATCACACATAAACATGCGAGGTCGTGTCTCTAATAAACGTAAGATGGAAGTAGGTAATTTTTGGTGTTATTTAAAGCTAGTTGTGCCGTGTGGTGGTTACTCTCGTTTTATGGGAATTCCAGGATAAAATAAAGCCTATGTAAGTCGAAATCCGTCTAGTAGTTTTTCAGTTTATTCGTTACAAATAACGTAACGACGGGCCCGTTGGTGTAGTGGTCAGCATGTCTGCCTCTGCTCCGTAGGGTCGTGGGTTCGATTCCCACCGCTGACAGGTGCTTAGGTGATGAGTTTTTAAGTACTTATTGGATGTGTCTTATGTTTTATTTATATAACTATATATTTAAAATAATAATATATATGTCAGCGCCATGTATTGGACGTGTAGCACCATCTATTGGCCTATGATGTTAACTCATCATCGCCATCAGTTGGGGACGTAACAAGGACATCATCGATCCTGTTTCCCCACCCCGAACGGGTGTGAGAAGGCTTCGAGTCGATCGTGGTGGGGCTTAGACGGAGTCTGAGTATACACTACGTTACACCGTGCGGCCAGACAGTCTCGGACCAGAGCTCGGACGGAGTTGACGTATCAATCGTATATCCAGGAACTGTCACGTGTAGTGTGTGTGGGTGTGTGTTAGTGAGTGTGTGTGTTATCATAGAAAACCATTGCAGGACATTGAATCATAGTGATTTGATTGTTATTCGCGCTATTCCTCAAAATGGCGTATAGTAGTGAGGGAGAGGATGAAAAATCAAGCTCCTGTCTTTGCCATCAGAAGTGGGATCTAACGAAAAAACAACACTCCTGCTGCATCTACACAGATGGACTACGAATGGCGAGCAATGATGGAGCAATAAAATGAGAATACTCGTGCGTAGATTTAATCGTTGGCACCGAGCACTCAGAAAATGATAACGCTGCCGGAATTTGCTCCCAGCAGACCGGAAGCGGATGCCCAATCGTGGAGTGCGACAGTTGACTTATGCTTTGCTGACACGAGAAACCTCATGATGGAGAAAATATCGCCGCTTTCGCCAGCCGATTGATTACGTCACTAATTAACAACTGAAAAAAAATCTAACATACGAAGAAATCGCTGTATTGACGGTGTTGGCACACGAGCCACGCTTGCAACGGTTGGTTGTTAAGACTAAAATTCAAACACGACAGCAATCACATAAACAATTGCAGGCTTTCAAGTGTTTGAAGAGAAAATCTACCCAGCTAAGTGATAGACCTAATGATTACAGGTTCGACAATAGACAACCGCAGTTTACGACCAAAATCGACAATGAAATGTCAATTTTAAGGAAAATTCGGCAGATTTTACTACAACAAAAATAAAGTGAAGCCGCCGCCTGTATCAATTGATACTCGGGTGAACAACACAAGTGTCATCCTTCGACTTCGATCGTGTGCTTCAAGTGTAGCATATCGGGGCACATCGCAAAACGGTGCGGTGTCCAGGATCTACAGCCAGGGACGGTGTCGGGAGTGTGCCGGTAACGCCGACGGTTGAGCGCCGCGTGGACTTGCGCGTGGAACACTCAGGTGTGTCTTATAATGTTTGTTATGACTCGGGAGCGGAATATTCTTTCTTCTTCTTCTTCTCTTTCAGTCTTATTAATTATTGGTTCATATACGATCGAGATTTTATTTCATGTTTTCTGCTAAGTGATTTATTGATAGGTACAGAAATTTTGAATTTGGGGTTTTCTGTTACGATAACGACTACGAAATTTCAATTTATCAGAATATATTGGAAGTAAATACAGAATGTAGTGGCTAATGACGAGCGTGAAATAGATTGTGACGTGACCGGTGATGAAAATCGTAAGTTACATGAAATAATAAACCGTTACACAGAATATTTTATCTGTGGTATGCCCACAACTCGCGTGGTTTGAAGGAATAAGTCGCTATGTCAGGAAATTCGTTGATAGTTGTGTCACGTGCAAAGTAGCTAAATCGGAGTCGGGAAAAGTACAGACTGAACTCCATCCCATCTCGAAAGTGACAGCTTGGCATACGGTACACATACCTAGATGCAACTGGGAAGCTGAGCGGAAAAAGTGATTTAAAGGAATACGTCTTTGTTCTTATAGACACGTTTATAAACACCTATTGCATTATCATACTAAGTATATCCTAAATTATATTTTAAGGTTCCTTTTCAAATCATTGAATTGTTAGATGGAGATCGGTATACTTTGAAATCATTAAATTCTCGACGTACTTACAAATACGCTCACGATAGAATAAGACCAATGACCCAGAACCAAAATTCCTTTGAAATAACTGATGTTGAAGTTGCATTGATTTGATTGAGTGTGGAAATGTCTATGTTAATAAGGAGTAAAAATAGACCGTACCAGTCACCAGCCTGTAGCCGTAGCTCAGTGGAAATCGGTGTCTGCACACAAGTGGTGTAGTCCGTGAGTACGCGTTGGGCAGGTAGTGCTGGCGGAGGTCGGATCTCGTGGAGATCGTAATAAGGAGTAAAAGTAGACCGTACCAGTCGCTAGCTTGTAGCCGTAGCTCAGTAGAGATCGGTGTCTGCACACAAGTGGTGTAGTCCGTGTAGTCCGCGGTGGGTAGGTAGTGCTGGCGGAGGTCGGATCTCGTGGAGATCGTAAAATGAGAGTCATGTGTGACTCGGCGAACCACTGTGTATGGTTGCGCGTATAGCATTGATTATAAAGTTGTGAGAAATTGACACATGACATTGAATTATGTTGAGTTATCATTAGAGTGCACAGTTATTACTGAGTTTGGCTGAGTCAAAGGAATATTGGTATCTGAATCTAGAGTAAAAGCAGTAGACGTGTGACATTGTGTAAATGCTAATGACAATTATTATAAAAAACGGTATGATTAATAAAGAAATGGTTTTGTAACTCTGTTATTCGAGTGGTTCAAATATTATCTCAAGGGTCAGGAATAAGGCCGAGCCATGATACTTTCGGAAATTTGTTGTTTCAGATTTACACACGAGGACGTGACGCGGCCATCCTAGTCAGCGCCATGTATTGGACGTGTAGCGCCATCTATTGGCCTACGATGTCAACTCATCTTCGCCATCAGTTGGAGACGTAACAAGCACATCATCGATCCTGTTTCCCCTCCCCGAACGGGTGTGAGAAGGCTACGAGTTGATCGTGGTGGGCCTTGGACGGAGTCTGGGTATACACTACGTTACACCGTACGGCCAGGACAGTCTCGGACCAGAGCTCGGACGGAGTTGACGTATCAATCGTATCCAGGAACTGTCACGTGTAGTGTGTGTTTGTTAGTGAGTGTGTGTGTTATCACAGAAAACCATTTCAGAACATTGAATCATAGTGATTTGATTGTTATTCGCGCTATTCCTCAAAATGGCGTATAGTAGTGAGGGAGAGGATGAAAAATCAAGCTCCCGTCTTTGACATATATATATAAGTAAATATATCTCGGTGTCTGATTTCCATAACACAAGTGATTTAGCTACTTAGCATGGGATGAAGGCAATGTGTGTGTTGGAAACTTGGATAGAAATAGATCATTTTGTAGCCCAATTTTTAACTGGACATGGAAATTTCAAACAAAAACTTCACTCAAT
>SJJU01003470.1:0-25468 GCA_012932125.1 Conopomorpha cramerella
CAGTATACTAACCCAAGGTCTCTTTATTTGTGTTGACCTGCTCCAGCTGCTCTAGCCCCTGGCGGAGGTCACTCCTCATCTCCCGCATTTGTCCCCGGAAGCTGTTCATCTGCGTTTCCAGGCCAGCGTCGAAGCCAGACAGCTGAGTTGAGTAGTCCACCACCAGCCCGTGCAGTGTGGTCAAACGGTTGCTTAGACGCACTGCATGGTCCATCTTCTCAGCTGTGTGAAATGGTGAGACATACCTAGTGCCCTATTACCGGCATCAAGAAAGATACGTCACCTACTATCCTGATAGCTGGATCTTTGCTGATGCTGGTGACACTTATCTACGCTTGTGACTGACAATACAGATGTAACAATCATGTCACCGCGAATAAGTAAATGATAATAATTTCTCCCTCATAATGTGCTATCACTGCCAGAGGGTTCAGTGAAGTATAACCGTGGTATTCTTAAAGTATGTGGACAAGTATGGGCTGATGATGATGATTTTTAAAGTTATAGAGCGCTAGTGCACTGTTACTGAAGCTCTCATAAGCTGGACCAATGTAAGCTAAATATGTAAAAAAACTTGGTATAAGTTGTCCAACGCCAACGTAATAAATGGAAACAATTTAAACTTATTACAAGTTTAAAAGTTTTTCCGTACTTTAACAATGATTCAATCTCATAGAGATTCTATTTCTAGCAACGGATGTTTATTTCAGGTGTACGTTATAAAGGAATCCTCGATGAAGACAAAGGAATAGCAGCCCTTGTCTAAGGATAAAGTGTCTCACTAGTGAGAGGGTCTGAGTTCCATTCCGAAATCTTGCCAATGTACAAATGGTCTTCAACGCTCTTACAACGAAAACCTGTACAGCAAAAGGTGTGTACTTAGCCATGGATCACCTATCGGTAATACAAGCACTAACAAACAGTCTTCACGGCGCTGAGAGTATTGTCGGTGGCAATGGCCGCTTTGCTAGATATCGCGAGAATCTTGCCCGTGAGGTCATTCCTCAAATGACTTATAGCTTCTCTGAAATAAACATGAAGCAACACATAAGGCAAACATAATAATTTGTAAGAAACTTTTCAGAAAAAGAACGAACTTCCACCAGGAAAATGTTAAGTTTTTATGGTTTTCTCATGGATTCCATTGTTAGAATTGAAACAAATTTTAAAATTCGAGGTATCAAATAAACATTCTGCTGTATTGTAAACCTCCACCTTTTTTGACGTCTGATAAAAATACGGGAAAATTATCCGTACTAATAAATGCATGAGAGTAGCAATTTCATATATTTCGCATATAACATTTAACTATTCTAGACGGGTACCAATAGGACTCTCGTTCCGAGCCTGTGTAAACAATCGAAAGCGTACACTGTGAAGGAAAACATCATGATGAAACCCGTACACCACAAGGTTCGTGAACCGTGGGCGTTTGCTTAGCAAATGTCTGATTAACCCCGCTTTGGGGTTTCTTCATTTATTTAACTTTTCATAGTGGTTTTTAACCACACTTGTTTATATTATACAGAACTAGCAAACCCGGCGAACTCCGTTTCGCCACCAGATGGGTTCGTTTCGTTTACTCGCTTTTCTGTTAAATTTTTCCTGAATTTTCTTTGCTATAAACCTCACGGAGCCCGAGACCTTTCCAACGAATGCAAAACCGTGGAAATCGGTTCGTGCGTTCTGGAGTTATAGCGTCAGGGAGGAAAACCCGACTTATTTTTATACATATATAAGACAATTATCATGTGATGGTAATTTAGGTCGTCGATGCCAGCCAAGAATGCGACAAGCTAACTCACGCGTGCAAACCGCACTGACCGCCAACCACAGACAGATTAACTATAACAGTCGTATTGGAACCAATGGCAGAATTGCATTCTATTGTCTCTCTGATGGGACTAGAAAGGAACCAATCCAGTTACACCAGAAAAGAAAACAGTAGCGGCGCGAGCAGAACACATTTAAAATATAACGATTTCACGATGTATTTGTGAATCTGTAAACCTGGTACAACAGTGGAGGTTGCTAACTTACTTACAGGTTACGCATACATAATATTTTTTATGTATGTGATGATACGAAGTTCAAAGTGATCATGTAATGGCAGTAGGCCCAATTTAATGACTCATGTGTGCCCCATTAAACTGGGCCGGCAGAAGTATTATGAGAAAATATATATTAATCTTTACATTATGGTAACTAACCTCATCTCCGCAGGCGTAACGCCAGCGACAGAGCTTAGCCTAGCTCGCGACTTTGTGAAGGAAGTAACAGAACGAATGTTGCCTTGAGAAGGTCGCCCCTGCAGTCCCGACGCCAGCAACTTCGTGTCTGCTCCCTCCTGCTGGCCCACTATCGCTACCGACTTCGCCCGCACTGAACGTTGCTGCATTACAATTTATAAAAATAAATACACTTCACGCCTCTAAATCCCAAAGCGGGGTAGGCAGAGGCACTTGCTTAATAAGCAAATGCCCACGTTTCACCAAGCGTATTTAACCCAACGTGACGGGGGGTGAGCCCATCGAATATGCAAATACTTTGAAAAATATACGTATATATTGTGAGGCCATCCTACACTATTGTATCTAAATCGTATGGTGATAACATTAACTCATTCCTATCTTTATCAAAATATTGATATTAAAAGAGTAAATATATAAGGTACTTACATCATAATCCGGATCGCTATGATCCGTCGTCCGATCGCTTTGATACCCGCCAACGGAGGCGGCACCACGTCCACCCGCTGAAGCAGCGCCGCCGCTGGTAATGATTTTGGTCTTTTCCGCAAGGTCTTTCGGTAGAGCGCCACTAGATGCCAGCTCTGTCATTAGCTCTCCGAGCCGTTGGATAGCAGCCTCCGTCGCTTGCACTCGGGACACCATCTACAGGAGATGCCGATTTAGCAAACAAGTAGGTGTACCCGGGAAAAAATCGTTCCGGTACATTAATATTCCAACCTTACGTATACTGCGTGTTAAAAGACCCCGAGCAATGGTATTAGAAACGTCGTTGTGTTTGTCAATATGAACAACTTTTACTATGGTGACAATGCCGGAAAATGAAAAATTACTTTTCATTTTCCGTCTACATATTTTGTATGGAGACGAAAAAATCTTTGTTAATTTCCCCGCATTGTCCCCATAGTAGAAGTTGTTCATATTGACAAGCCCAACAACGTTTCTAGACCATTGGGGTACATTACACAGTATTTTTTCTAATATTTGAAGAATAGTTTGAAAATGTATATGATTTTAAGTAATGCATTAAGTAACCCGTACCAGTAAAAACCGTACATTTGGTGGAAAAAGTACAGGCGAGTGAATGACGCACATCCAACCGTCCATCCAAAAATAAAAAAAAAATCCTTAAACACACCATGCAGCATTGGGACCGACCTGCACAGCCTGCATGGTGTCTGTAAGCGAGGCGGTGCCGGCAGCCACGTCTGCTAATAGTTGTTGATTGTCAGGCAGCGTGGGTAGCGGCGGCGGCCCGGTCTGCTTCTGAAGTGCCGCCACCTGCTGGTGCAGAGCCTCGAACTCTGGCAGCGTTACCACCTCGATGCTGCCTACACGCGGTCTGCCGCCTGGGCCGAGAGATTCGCCAGGGAAACCGCCGGCGCCCCTTCCGCCATGTTTACCACCGGATCTACCTGTACCTGAAGTATACGAGTAATTATTTTACAAACAGACCTGTGCGCACGTAATCGTGATCAACTTAGAGTGTCTCGGATGCGAACGATGGAACGCACAACGATGCTTTTTTTTTGTTCAGTGGTACGGATAATATTTAAACATAACATTTTACTATTTGAACCATTATTAATGGTTTAATTGACAATTTCTTTAGAAACTTTTACTCTTTTCTTCAGGAATGTAGTATTTTTTTTAATGTCCATATACTTAAGTATGGATTGCGCCGCAATACCAAGTACCTCAGACCAAAAACAACTAGACTTGCAATCCGCGTACCACCGTTCAGTCTGTATCTTCCCCACCAAAATGTATGGAAAATGACGTACTTCCGGATCCAAACTGTCACCTTTACTACTAATTTGACAGTTTGGCTCCAGGTTTACCCTGATACGCAGTAAGGGACAGAAGATATTGCCGCTTTCTCTTTCACTCCTGCATGTTTTTCATATCGTTGTCTCGTTTTATTCTACACGTCAGTTTTGAATTGCAAATCTAGTTGTTTTTGGTCTGAGCCCAGTACAAATATTACGTATATTAAATGTCAGAGCACGTATCGTAGACTTTTTTTGTTAGTGTCAACATGCAGTTGGTACTTACCTTGTGTGTCGGTATCTGATCCCCTGTGCTGGAAATTTAATACCAAGTTAAGTAATTTATTTTTCCCAGGCTAAACTGTGATATTTTGAGATAGTTGTAAAATATATTCATGGAAAACCACATTGAAATTCGGGAAACTGATCCTGGTTTTACATTCAATATGTGTTAAGACTCTTGGGTATGATAGGTTAAGTTGATGCCATATTATGTACAGTGATAAAACAATTCATGGAAAAAATATGAACTGTATTGTTCACCGGATTATTTAGAAACATTACCCTGTCCAATGAACCTTTTCTTCGCTTGTCTTTCGACGAATACTTCTCATCCTCCTCGGAATCAGAAGAGCCACGTCGCTGGCCACGACCATGCCCGTGACTATGGTCTGCCTCGTGCTAGAAAGAAACAGTCAGAAAAAAGTCTCGTCTACCGCCCTAATATTGAAACTCATTAATGTGATTATTATTATTAGATAATAAGGTTAATTTTTTACTGGTCATAATATAACGGCTCGTTCCATTGACATCGAACTTATGTAACAATATGTACCGCTCAAATATAAACCGCTTGTGTATTCGTATAATGATAACGCTTATGTAAGGTACAACTTTCACACTATGTAGGTATATATCAAACATAACAAAAGAGGTATACGATGAGGTTCATTTCGTTTCACGGATTGGACCGGGAGTGTTTACTATCGACCTTTTAATGGGGAGGATTGGCCTTACGCAGGCTCACGAAAGCACAGCAAACAGCAAGAAGCCTGCGCATGTTCATGTCGTTTCGATGTAACACACTTATGATGGCAAAACGCGAACTAAAGGCGAATGTTCAATGCATTTATCACCTTTTCTTTACTTTTGGCACCCTTGCGTATCGGCGAGGTTCGTGGACTTTTCCCACCTTTACGAGGGGAACCTTTGCGGGGGCTCTCTTTGGAGCCGCGTTGTCTCCTTCGACGGCGCGGCGAATGGTCCTCGTCCTCACTAGATGATTCCACGTAAATCTCTACGTGTTGCTCCAGGAGTCGTAGCTGCCGCGCCATTATTGTCAGCACAGATTGCAGCAGCTTGAAACTCACCAGAGTAGGCTGCGCAAAAGAAAAAAATACTACTTCGTCTACAAATGTGTGTCTGCTTTTTTTTGCTATTGCAGTGTAACTAGGTTATTAAGTAATCGAATCTCATAGCTAAAGCGATTCATTGTTAACCACACCACAACAGGGCTGGACTTACATAAAAAGCTGTGAAGATGAATTACAAACTTATAAAGGCTAAATCAAAATTTTGATGTGGTGAGTGTTTTTGGAGGAAGGCACAGAACCAATAACGATTTGGAAGGATATCATTCTTAATTAAAGAAAGCGATTAATAGTAATGTGTCGATGTTTCGTGTTTTAGTAAGATTTTATCTTAACATATTACAGTATCTATTTCACCTCAAAGAGCTTTGGTTGGCAATGACAACATCATTTTCCAATTAGAATTACTCGTACACGGAATTATTCCTGTCAGTATCGCCCTAGAACAATTACGTCCTAATGACTAAAATAGTGGAACGAAAAATTAGCTTTGCTACTGTAACGCATTATTTTTATCTGTTATTAAACTATGACGTATTGAAATATTTTTATTTTCCTCAATGTACAACACTAATTACCGTTAATATCGTTAACATATTATAATGTTTGCTAACAACACCCCCAGGGGGGCCTTCATTCAGTGATGTCGTCAATAATGAATCGCACACTAAATTTATCAGCACCTGGATGAGGCCTGCTGTCAAACAGACTACACTCCAGTTTTCCTATATGGTACCTATGGGTATTAGCCACATCAGAAAGAGTATCTAAAAAACTGATCCCTTGATAATAGACGCAGTAACTTGCAACAGAAGCAGAACTTGAGAGATACGAGTATGTTTGAAATTTTAGCTGATTTACCAACTTTTTTTGGTCCGGAGGTATAATTATTTCTATATATTTTTTGGGGTTTCTGTTTTTAACTTTCGGATGCGTAATGTGTATAATATAAAACTGTAGTGGTCACCTGGTCGGCGTAAGGCCCAACGGCGCGATAGATGAGGTCTTCCACCGTTATCAGTAGGGTCTGGTCGCTCATGGTCGGCTCCTTCAGCCGTTTACCGTGCTTCGACATGCTTCTGTTCTCGTTGCTAGTCCAATAGGAAAAGTAAGAACGAGAGTTATGAAGTACAAAATAGGCTTAACAAGGTATATCTAGAAAGTATTGTTTATTCCACACACGTTTGTGTACATTTGTCTGACGGGTATTCTGTTTCTGACATTTTATAGTACATGGAATAGACACGGAACAGAGCAGAGAAAGTAGAAAGCTCAGACCAAAAACAACTTTGTGTTGTGTTTAGTCTGAGGTAGATAGATAGACCAATTTCTGACAGACTATTCTATCCACAAACTATAATGAACACATTGGCGGACAGTAAAATAGACACAATAGATTTTTTATTTTTATGACGCTTATAGGCGTTCACTGTCCGGGAAAGCGTTAATAACTATAGATCACCGTATAGGCAAAAAGACTGCGGAACTGCCTACCTTACTATTTTGGCTACCCGACCTAATAACAGAGTTATTGCTACATCTTTTTTTGTTGGAATCACGATCTAGGCTAACAAAGGTCCTGTGTTTTGTGTGTGATTAGATATGTAGGTACCTATATTTCGTAAAGACATGTTACCCATATATAGGTGTCAATCCTTGGGGATTACTGCCTACCTTGTCGTAAAAGCAAGTGCACGTCATTGATAGATACTTACATACACATACGTTAAGCCCGTTTCCGGAAAGCCCTAATAACTATAGATAGATACTTACATACACATACGTTAAGCCCGTTTCACAGAGGGGTAGACAGAGATTATGGACATCCACTTGTCACAATCCATAAGTAACGTACCTAAATAATCCATCATCTATCCTATTATTTGGATATCTTTTGAGTACTCTAGTACTTTTACTGAATGAAACTTTACTGTATTATATCTTAGGGTACGTCGTCATAAGACATAGGATATATTATCTTAACTCGGCTTTTCTCAAGAACGGCATATTTTGCGGTTTACTCCGCCGGGTTAGGTAAGTTAACAAAATGAAATGTTTTAATTCTAATAATAACCCGCCTCAACAACCTAATATCTATATCTGCATAAATATGTACAATTTTGATATATTTTGTGCCTGGTCATAGGTGCTGGGGAAATGTTGCACATCACAAAAGCCCGAGAATAGTCAGTAGGTGGGTAGGTGTTCGGTCCTTATATAATATTCTTCCATCAACGTGTGTCGCTTAGTCATTTGTAGCGTAAAACTTCCAGATTTTTTAGAATGACTGGGTTATCCATAGACTTAAAATCCCGCCGCTACGCTTACATTCTATTTCTATGGGATTATCGTATATTTTTATATAGTTTTGACATTATGTCTGTGGAAAATTAATAATTTATTATTTCCGGGATTATTTTATAAGTATTATAATTTCCTAATTCCGGGAGTCTTACGAGTATAGATTCTGTGCTCGTCGCGCCGCCTATCGGTCATGTAGTGTACTAACATGTCCATAAAGTTTGCAAAATGTAAACCTTCGAAACCTTATTCCAACAAAACCTTACTTAGACTTTACCTCACTAGATGTCGTTAGCAACCATTTTACCTGACCATCACTGAATATTTTTTCCCTCTCGTAATGTCTCCTGTCTCTATCCATTTCCTTCAATGACTTAGTTTTCATTCAAAACTGCATGGATGGTTCTCTTTCTCTTTTACTTACTATCAGATGGATGCGCGGCGCATTCAATACGATGCAATTTAGATTTTCACATTAGCAGAAATGTGAAAGTTTGTATGTTTGACTATTCAATACTAAATCACGCACTTAGCTACATTAGACCTACTGGTACGCACCGACATACCGTATTTATAAGAAAGGGACATTTGGATATTAACGAACTATATTTTCAAGTAGGTTGGTACCTACATATGTAAGTACATGTATATATTATATATCTACCTATGTGTAGCATTTTTATTTATGTTTGAATGCAACGGTCCCCATGTATCAGAATTACACACAGAATCTACCCTCCTTAGAACTGGACAGCAAGATGTCCATAGTGATTTTAAAACCAATTTGTTTATTCATTTGAACACTAGGACCTGATTCTATCTGTTTATTTAGGTACTGAATTTTTGGTAATAGAGTCTTTCAAATTTCAAAATTTTAATAAAAAAGAAAATGGGACAAGTAGGCACGGGACACGCTCTTACTAATTTTGTGGTCATAATCCACCGAACCCTGCCGAACCCACACCAAAACCAATACATACATAATGTGCACTGCACACATCAAAAAGTTAACAATATCGTTACGTTATTCATGGAGTACATAAAATTTTATCACTTAATTATTAGTACTTAATTATTAAAACAAGTTCAAGTAGCATTCATGACACTTCTTATTATTGTAAATTAGACCTAACAATAACATAATAATTATGAGGTAAAGTACACAAAACCGAAATGTTTTGACGGAACGTTGAATGCGTGAAACGAAACGAGTTAAAAAAAACTACGCAATAATAGTCGACGACAGCGCCTCAGGTGGCAGACTGTATGAATTAATTTGTCAAAATAACATATTATGCGACCAAACTGAATTGTCACATCGGTGAAGAGTAGTTGTCTCTTTCAGTTTTAAGATATATTCGTTGTTGTCTATCTCCCTCCCACACATAGCAGACAGTTGTTCACATTTTGTAGCATTTCATTCGCGAGTATACTCGCTTACGTGTGTACCTACGCTCTACGCTACGATACGAGAATTACATTTATGTGTAGGCTTCGGTTTGTAGTAAACGTTACGATGCTTTATTGTGGAAGGGTTCATAGAGTGTAGTGGTACCGTACGGCGACGTGATATTCTCATTCGATCGTGTGAATCTCGAGTGTGAAGTCGTTGCGAGGCCCTCGGGCACGGCGGCGGCATGGCGGAGTCAGTGCCGGGCAGTATCGTCAAAGAAGGCTGGCTACAAAAGCGTGGGGAACATATTCGGAACTGGCGCGATCGCTACTTCATATTGTTCGACAATGGCGACTTGGTGGGATTCAAGAGCCAACCGGAGCGTAACAACTATCGCGATCCTTTGAATAAATTTACCGTCAGGGATTGTCAGATCATGGCGGTGGACAAACCCCGGCCTTACACCTTCACTATCCGTTGCCTGCAGTGGACCACGGTGATCGAGCGTAACTTCTGCGTGGACACTGAGCGGGAGAGGTGAGTGTGCTTTATCCCTCTCATCCCACTTGTTACATGTTTGCTGATGTTTCAGATCAGTTAGCTGCAGACCTTCAACACAGGCACACATACATTTTCATATATTTTAACATCAATCTCTATAAACTATCTGCAATGGGCAACAAATCATCAAAGAAAGTGCAGCAAACGTCTGTTGTCCTACCTTCATTTTATATTTTAGCTTGAGTATTTCCAAAATATTGTTATTTTATATATTTTACTTATGTTATGAGCATGTATGTAGCCGTGCATTGTTTATTTTACAGTTATTATTTAATATTTTTGGAATGTTTTGTGTAGATTTCTAATTTCTATGAGCGACGAGAGGATTGAGAAAATCTACCTTCAAAAGTGAGAGTCAAATCTTTAAATTTTTCACAAATCATGTCCAGTTCAATTAATGCTGTACTAAAGTTTTCCCATTAATATAAAAAAGCCTAAATTATTAAGAATGGACTGTAATTTTATCTCGATTATTTTTTTCAAGTATGTACCTATTCATCAATCGAGAGGATTCAGAAAATCTACCTTCAAAAGTGACAGCCAAATCTTTCAATTTTTCACAAATCATGCTCTTAATGGTACAATTAAATATTGCTCTACCAAGGATTTTCCATGAATTTAAATAGGCTAAATTAATAAGTAAGTATAGAATCTTATTTTATTTCTATTAATATTTGCAAGTACCTATTTTCTGTCAAAAGATGGAAAATTTTATGAGGCAAATCCTTTTTCTAGCAGCATGGAATAATTTTTAACTTTATATCTGGTGCATGATTCTATTTGAGGAGTCTTATTACCATATGAACCATACCCTTTTAGCATGTAAAATCCTGGAATACTCAACTCTACTGTGATTTAGATTTAATGTGATCATTATTTCAGCAATACAAATGTATTCAATTTAATTCATGCAAATCAATTTTGCTAATCTTTACCGTTACCTACTGAATTATTAAATTTACTATTTTGAAAATTCATATTTTTAGTATGCCGAGTATAAAAAAGGTGTATGTTACAGGCAATAGATAAATTATATATTTATAATATGGTAAAGCAAACCATATTTAAATGAAATAGTGCTCACCATGAAAAACAAGCAAGACTGTCTAAACTGTGTAAATCGTTATGTTGATGTATTGTCTAGTACAGGGTGTCCAGATAGGTGGGCGGCAAAAAAATTATAAAAAAAAATGAAAGGAAATTCACCATTTCTCAAGTGAATAGTGATGTGTGCGACAAGATCGAACATACCCAAAAAAAAATGAATTCTGTAGTGAGAAAAATAATTTGCTCATTAATGTATTGAAACAATGAAGATAAAAAAGATTATATGGGCCGCAATAATCCAAACCGCACTGCCATCGTTTGGACAGCCCTGATCTAGTATATAAATTTTAAAGTACAATCTTTTAAGACTACAATAATTATTCATTTCCAAATTGATCTGATCTATTAATCTGAAAAATATTATTGTCAGTCAAATGTTTCATTAGCTGTAAAAAGAAAAAAAATTGCTGGCGAACAGTTTTTTCTGTGTCAATTAGTAATCCACTATTTGTGTAATATGATACATGGCGCGTGTAGTGGGCGTCAGTGGCGTGCAGTGACAATTCAGTTGATGCAGCTACATACCTAATATTGCATACAATTTGCGGTGATGCACCTTTATGCCAACTTAATACTTCAAAGTCGTTCACCGATATTGTGGGATAAAAGTATAGTGACAATTGGTTGTTGATCACTTGTCTCTAATGGGAATATATTCTTCATAAAGACCCTAAGGGTCAATACAAAGGTCCATGCCACACAAGTTAGATGGTATATTAATCTAAGACATGTAGTTCTTCACATTTTACTTTTCCCAACATGGATGTTACTTTTCGTAGGTACTTAAAGTATAATTTAGCAATGTTTTATCTGTGCTAATTCTTTGCTTGTATTGTAAGATTATTTAAAAGGATGCCTCTGCGAATGTGCTTTTCATAATCCTGATAATCTTATTACTATTATATCGATATCAATATAGCAATATTATGATTACTGATATTGCGCTTTTGTATGTATGTATGTATAATTTCCCTTTTGATTCTCATAATAGAAATATTAAACTAACAGAGCCTGCAACTTCATTAATGTGATTGAAATAGGTTGCAGGATCACTTTTTATTTTAATTTATTAGTATAAATAGTTATTTATTTTAATGGTTATGAGTGTGGGAACGTAGAAAGGTCCGAATCCTCTGTCTTCTCTATAGTATATTATTTGACCCTCAAACCCCTCATTATCTTAAGGGCTCATTTTCTTTCGTGGCATCATTCCCCCAATCTACGTTCCTCTAGCAACCTTCTACTTAACATCCCCACCCACAAATCGGGCTTTATGTCAAATTCCTTTGCCGTGACTGCTGTCCGACTCTGGAACTCCCTCCCTACTGATGTCAGAAGAGCCCCCTCCCGTCCTTCTTTTAAAAACCTCCTGAAGATGCA
Organism: Conopomorpha cramerella; assembly: GCA_012932125.1. Lineage (NCBI taxonomy): Eukaryota > Metazoa > Arthropoda > Insecta > Lepidoptera > Gracillariidae > Conopomorpha > Conopomorpha cramerella. Next base: position 12,131 of record SJJU01003470.1, read on the forward strand.
CTATCTAAGTTCTCATAATAACTGACTTCTTATGTGTCCATATGTATTCAATGTAATATTTATTCTGTGAGTGTACATATATTGTATTTTAATGTAATAATTAATATGGTATTTATGTACGTCCATTAAAATTTAAAGTATCTGCTTATATATATTGTTATATGTATTATAGTAATGTTTATATTTATAATAATTATGGATTTATTGATATCTATCTCTTTTTGCATATTTAGTTTTAAATTTCCTTTACTTATGGTCATTGTAATACTGACCCGCAACTACCTCTTTCTCCCATGTTGTGGGGTTGACTGGTAGATAATACTATTAGTATTAAGTCCGCCTATTGTATTTTGTTGCAATGAAGTATTAAATAAAAAATAAATATTTAACTGTTACATTTGGTCATAAAACTTCTACGCAGAGTTTTATTAAATACAGTTAGTTCATTCTTGTTATATTAGTATAAGTTAGATTGGCGATGGGCTCACCCCCTGTCACGTGGTGAACTGTGGACATTTGCTTTAGCAAGTGCCTTTGCCTACCCCGCTTTGAGATTTAGGCGTGAAGTGTATTTTTTTTTTTTAAGTTTGATTGGTATCTTTCTATACTTTTAAATATGTAATTTTAGTTTTGATGCTAAACTTATCACACTTACACATCGCTCGAGTTTTATAATATTGAGCATTTACTTTGAATGGTAAAGTCTCATTCCCTTGTGGCGTCTACTCGCTGCCCACGTCAACAAGGTGCTTAGTAACTAAGAGCAATATGATCCACAAATGAAGAGGCAAGTTTGCCGCGTACCTAAGCCAATTAGCGCTGTTTGGTGGTCTACAGTTGCTCTGGAACCACCTAACTAGGCACTAAGGTTGCTTCTTACCATAAATGGTCGTCACTCAGAACATAATTTCCAGTAACGTGAAACTCACTGGGCTCATGTTTTGCTTAATGCGAAATGTAAAATACCGAGTGTTTGATTTAGTGTTTGTAAGCATTTTTGGAATAGTATTGATGTGTTTCGCCATGAGTAATATGATTCTAAAGTGTTGCGTACGTACTGACGTAGTAACAGAACTTACTGTGCAACATTGGTTGTATTTAGGTACGAGTCTATTAAAACTTTATTACTAAATCTTTCATAGGCCTACATAATTGTAAAGGCTTAACATAACCTTTGGTGGTCTTCGAGTTCACTTACAACCAGAAACCTTCATTAACAATATCAAATTTTGTATAGGTTTGTGGGGGAACAATGATTTCCCTCAATAATTATAATATTAGTCTTAGTCTCCCGTCACCGTCAGTAAGAACTATCAAAAGAAGTGCGAAAGAGATCATTGCGCGATTAGCTAGGCACAAATCACCAGGGGCAACACATATAGTCCGGTTCGGGGACGTTCCGGTAGCGGTTTTTATTTATAAAGTTCGAGTATCCACTAATCCAGAACTCCGCTAGCGGGAGTCGCTTATCGGTTGCCCGCTGTACCGCCTCTGTGTAACGTGAGCTTTCTTTATGGCAGGCGATTGTTAAATGTTGCTTCCGCGACTGTATGCTCCATGCATTTTAATCATAATACACATTGAACTGAACTAATCAGCTGGGCGTTAAACGTGTATTGTTTTAATCTATCGACAAAGTGTTAGCGAGGGCGAAATTTGTTTTAAACGTTCGTGGCTTGTTATTCACGTTGCGTCGCTTGTGTTGACATTTTCCCAAAATGCAAACGCAGCAAGAGTCACAAATGTACGTGCGGTGTAGCACGCGGCCATTTTCGTTAGTAGCATTAAAGCGAATTAAAAAAAAAACTGTCGGGTCAAGTAAAAAAAAGGAAAATTAATTTGGCCCACTTTAAAAAAAAAAGATTTAACGATATTGTGTAATTTTAAATATTAATACTAATTTTATATCGGGCAGGGAGGAATGGGTCACTGCGATCAGGCATGTGGCATCAACCCTGGGTTCCAATGCTGAAGGCGGTAGCGGCGCTGGCGGCTCTGGTGACGCTGGTGCCTCCGCCATTGACGTAGACCAGGACGACCAGGACATAGCGCAGTTGGGTACCAGCTTCCGCGACCCGAGACGTGTGGTGAGTACTAAAGCTTTTTTCGCTGTAGGTACTAATACAGGGTGTACCGAGAAAGCTGCTATCGTCGTTCTGCCATCCTTCACTTACGTACTTGTCAAGGTTTTCGTTTATTAGGTAAAAATGCAAACCGTCAAGAAACCCTTCTATCATTCCACTCATTATTATCAATATCGCTTGGGCTAGCGAGTGCTCCATGGGTGGCCGAGTCGTCCAACTTATCAGGAATATACAGATGGCATTGAAGCAGCTTCAAAGAACCGTATCGGTTGCGATGAAACTTTGTTACTAGTATATCAGTTATACTGTGCAGGTTGTATTGACCTACTGAACAAAGAACCCTAAAATCCGTTCGTTCGCTACTCATGAACGTAAACAGGTGACGTCATCGGCGTCATTCGGTTTACTGATGCAAACAAGTGGACCCTTCAAAGAACTTGCATGGCGTTCTGTGAATTTCAGCCACTTACCATTTTTATGGAAGTATCATGCATTTTGCAACAGTTTTATTTTGAAGCAACGTACCTATATCGAACATTCCTTGTTACTGGTTGATTAATTAATCGAATACTTGCAGTGAATACTTTATTAGTACCTATTGTTTCCCTTCAGATGTACTGTTTCGACTGGATAGATAGTAATTAGTACCGACTGTTGAATCCCTAATTTGCTCTGGCGCTTGTGTTTGAAACCACACCAAATCCAATGATGGGACGAGACGGGGTGAGCGCACAGGCGTGTCTGTCAATCAGTAGGTGCGGCGCGCGGGCTCTGTTTACACACGTTTCTGTTTGCACAGTAATTTAGTTAGAGCGGCATCGGAGTGTGGTGCCGGGCCACACAACGCGAGCGCAACAAGTCCGCCATCCTAGATAGTTACAATGACATTTTCCAGCTGCATTGCCTCAACACGTCGGAAATTGTAGCTAGCGTCAGGAACAAAGGCGGACATTTTCGGTGTAAAAGTTTTCAGGTTTCCCCTGTTGCAAAGGGCTCACATTTCGCTTGGAGTCATCGCCAAAGTGCCCCGCGGCCAAATCAAATACACAGCACCAGATAAAGTTCATATGAGTTTAGTTCATTTGTTTTCGACATACTCCTTTGACTCTTGATTAAATCCAATTCCAATATGACTTTTACAATACATTGGGCTGCTATGAATTTCAATAGCTACATCTGACTCTAATTAATTTTTAGTCTAGATGGATGTTCTGTGCAGACCTTAAATTTCCTTTGTACTTGTTTTATATTTTAGTAAAACTTGGGCTAAGATAGGTGTCAGGTGAGTGGCATACGGGAAAGCAAAGTTGACAGTTTCCTTTGTTCCTAGCATCTAACGCGCTTTTTGACGTCACTATTACAGTTAAGAAAAAGGTTGTAATAAAATGTCTGTTAAACCCTGGAGCGGCGATGGCACGTAGACAGCAACTTACGAGTAAGCTTTTCTTTTAAAATAAATAACTTTATAAAACCTTTTTTGTTTGTCCTAATACGTAACGTTACTGAATCCAGGTACCTATTCATAGGATCGGCCTATTTAGATATTAATGTAAACATTAATCAGTTCACAAGTGTCACTTAGTTATAGTTTGTCTCTGGCACAAACGCGTTTAGATCACAATAAACGTTGCTTGATGATAGATCTGAGATGCTCTTGAGCAAGCAACGGTCAGAATACAGACCACGATCTCGCGACAATTGTGCAATTTATCTTAGAACAAAGTACCTACTTGTGTAGTGAAAACGAAAATAGTTACTGATATTCTGAGATCAGATTTCATATAGACGACAACATAAATGTCACGATGTTTCTAGCATATCTCGCTCACTGTAAGATGTGAACCCAATGCAAGCATCATGTCATGCGAACTTAGCCCGGAGCTTGCGTAACGGACAGCGACGAAGACTTATAAATTAAAAATAAAGAGTCGTCAGTATGAGATTACTTCCATTCCGAAGGTATCGCATTTTTTCCGCGGGATGAGCTTTATTTCTTATCCGGAGTGCGCTTCCGCCAGCTCTCTTTTGACGTATAAAAAAAACTAATATTAAATATTTAATACCTCTGTGTCGTCTTAAGTATAATTGAGTCAGGGAGAGAATGAATCTAATTAATATTGGTCTGCACTGGAAGCACCGCGTCGTGTGGCGGCTTACTGGGGCCGTTGTTACCTACATAACATAGTTTATCCACTTTGATCTATTATCCGCATCACAGCCGCGAATCACCGACAGTATTCTAATTTACATATTTAGTAAGTTATTATGTTAATTAAGCACGCTGTCGGTTATAAAACATACTTATAACACTTTAATTGGGAATATCGTGTCAGATTTGATGCATACCCATTGACTGAAAATATAAGCTGTACCTACTGTTGTAAAAAGTAGCAGAAGTAGTTTATACAACGTGACAGTTTCGCCATCCGCAATATTTTTCAAAGGATTCGGAATCATTAGAAGTACCCATTTTTGAAACAAAAACTGGCAAGTACAATGCTTAGTCTCATTGTGATACACGAAGATCCTATTTTTTCAGATCTCAAAAATGCCACTTTGTTTATATCCGTTCAGAGTTCTGCTATGTAAAATAAATCTACATAACCGCAATATTTTTACAGGTTTTTATTCGTTACATGGAAACATGCATTCGAAGTTCTCTATAAAAATCTGATTTAGACCAAAATTCTAACTATAAGTAAACTTGCATCTTAGTTGTTGAACGGCATTTAGTTTTATTAGTCAGATAAAGAGCGTGAAACACAATTCTGACGTTTGACATCTTCCACAGACCCTGGAGAAGTTTGAGTTCGTGAAGGTGCTTGGGAAGGGCACGTTCGGGAAGGTGGTACTGTGCCGCGAGAAAGGCACACGCAAGATGTACGCGATGAAGATCCTAAAGAAACACCTTATAATACAGAAGGATGAGGTGGAACACACTATCGCTGAGAACCAGGTCCTTAAAAAGACAAGACACCCCTTTCTCACGGTTAGTATATAATTAATATTGTTTTAATAATACCAGTTGTCGTATTTCATTTGCCTATTTACTTTTATACTGCTACTACGCCATTGTGATCTGACCACCCGAATAAAATATGGGAAAATATCATTTCAATCATATTTATCGAGGCTCTGCAATTTGATACACACCTACGAACAAATCTTTCCTTTTTGTAATATTCTTATAGGCGAGTGGATTACCTATTGCTTTATCTATGACTGTTGCGCCACCTGGTGTTTTTTTTTTTGTTGTGGAAACGGACCTTTTATGTTTTTAATAGTCTGCCACACACAGTCTGCCAGTTTTCAGCAACTTGCAGGGGAGCTTTTATTAGATTTACGAGTTGCCTATGAATAAATTCGTTTTCACCAACGCTTACATACTTGTCTCCTAAGTGCTTAGTGAGCCCCTTATATTTAGGTACTTTATAAATGCTCCCCAAGCGACCCGAGGCTTTAGGTGACAGACATCTTGTAATTTTGTATGAGCGTACGAACTTATTTGGACTAAGTTAGGGTCGCATATCACGTCTACCGAAGCACCACTAAAAAATTTACGCTAGTATACGTCTAAGAACCACCCTTAGAATAAGAAACACCTAGTTAGGTATCTGTTAGTGGTTTGTCGGTGAAAACGGTCATAAAGCTTACTTAGTTGGGTAAAGTTTGTTTATAAACGTTGTATGCACCCAAGTAAAGAAATCTGCTAGTGACGCAAAGTACGTTAGTTGAAGATTGTTAGGAGTTACATGCTCTAGGCGAGTATGTTTTACAAATAATAGTATCTAAGTTAAAGTGTTTGTGCACTGAACTATACGTTGACGCGAGAAAAAGTTTGTAACGTATATACTAGTATTTGTAGGTACTTAAAACTGACTGTGTACGTATTGTAACTTAAGCTTTACAATACTTGGCCGGTGTATATTTCATGTGCAAAGAAATAAAAATGTTTTCTTTGAAAGCTTCTCCCTTCCGTAGCCCGAAGTTTAGCCATGTAGGGTCACTATCTTGGGTGTATAATGTTAACATTTTATTAAAAAAACAAATACGGGCGTAAAATGTCGGAGAGACAACTAGAAAACCCCGACTTACATTTTGAATTAATATTTTTAATTATCACCCTTAGTATTTGTCCATCTAAGCCCCACAGTCCGTCTGTCGTAGTAGACAACACGTCTGCAAATATTCTGTCCACCCCCAACAGACTTTACACCACCGCCCAAGCCCTACCTGCGTCTCCTCGTACAGACAGTACTTTGAAGACGTGCGCTTTTTATTTTCCTCATTTCATAGCTCAAGTTTCCTCGACTCCATACAATTAGTCCCTACTAGGAACTAATGTGTGTGTGTGTGTGTGTGTGAGTGTTAATTTTCACTAACGAAGTGTATTGTATTGTTTGTCAGGCACTTCGCTGCAGCTTCCAGACGGCCGACCGCGTGTGCTTCGTTATGGAGTACGCGAATGGCGGCGAGCTCTTCTTCCATTTGTCACGCGAACGCTCCTTCACCGAGGACCGCACACGGTAAGGATTTGTACTTGCCAAGTTTGTTACTTTATTATGCAGATAACCGGTGACTCCGTGGACTCAGTGACCTGCTGAGACATTTTCGGAGCACACTTTCACTCTCTTACTTTATAAATATGGATTTATATAAATGTGGAAATATGGATTAAACGTTACAACCATTGCACAACAGGTGAATTTTATCGCAAGTACTGTATACGTGACTGTCAAAAGATTATTTCACCCTTATTTCAGAAGTTATTATTTTACCTACGAATGCTAGAAGTTGGCAATATGTTCTAAGTCTATGCCGCTCCTCGCGCCGATCTCAGAAGACGACGCGCTTCGAGCTAGATTACAACTTGTAGGTAACTAACTACCTCTCTCGGTAACTAACTACCTCTACCTCTTTCGCTGACATTATCACCACAAATACTATGTTGACATTCGAACTTTCGCCGGTTTACGTATAAGGTATTTTTTGTTTAGTTTGCTAATTTCTCAAAAGATGACGCTACGATATTCTATGCTATGTCGATCATCAATGAAATACTGTTCGACCGAAGCTTCTTGCAACAACTTCAATCAATATTGAAACAAATGTCACGTCGTATTGACTGTAATCGTCTGATTGACAATCGACACAGAAAATAATATTGTGACCTCTATATCATAGAGGCAAATGAGTTGAAAAACACCACATTCATTGAGTAGATGCAATTAAAAGAAAAATGGTATCGGTTAAATGGGAAATTTCGAGATCACTTGTTCCATATTCCCGGTACGTATGCAAGATGGCATCAGTTAAGTTTGACCCTATTTTTTGTATTGTCTTAGTTTAAATGCTATGAGCCTAAGAAAATACTGACATCAATAAGTTGGTATTCTATTCAAGTCTCAAAAGATTTTTGTCGCGTGGCATTTTGTGTAGATATTTTCAAAGCATACAATCTGACATTCTTAGTACTTATAGATATTTACCTTATTAAGTTAGTACATGACTTAGATATTTTACATGACAAACGTAGTAAAATGTAAACGAACGAACGTTGAACGGCGACAGATAGATCTGAATATTGTGCAATAACCCCATTGTCGGCAAACACACCATTGTAGTTGGAGGGTGGATCCCCGCATTCAATCCTCGGTGAACAATTCACAAATGTGGATACAAACAATAGATACAAATCTGTGGTCTCTCCTTTACGTCTCACATTCAGTGCCTATATCATAGTACATTATTATTATACTAATTCCACCACATTCGAATAAAAGATTTAGGTACATCTCATCCCTTCCCCGGCATAACTCACCATTAGGCATTGCGCTAACCATAGTAGCTACAATGCATACTGTAAAGCTTTTTCGCGTCATTCAAATAAAAAAAATAAAAAACTCACCCCTCCCTTTTAGTAGGAATATGACGTCAAGCGCTCGAAGATTTCCGAAGGTGTCGGCAACATTTACTTTGGTCCGTTTTCTGAAACGAACCAAACACTAATGCTCCTCTAACACAGCGCTTCAAGAGAGAAGTAACAAGCCACACAACGCGCTGCGATTCTTTGAATCAAGCTGAGTTGCACGAAGCGTGACATAACATCCAATGGAAGTGCGTATTTCGTCTATGTCGTATCTTTTTTGACGCGCATGCTAGGCATGCAGGTAAGTTTTATGCTTTGTCTAAGTCTCTTGGCAAGTGACAAAAAGAGACAGATGCGCCTCAAGCATTACATATGCATTGATTTTTTCTTTCAGAACGGTGGTGACTTTGTATTATTACGAATATGTTTTGAACTTTGGTTGGTCCAATTTTCTTCGGTTCCCGTGGTAAACTATATATATATATATTGAAACTAATCAAATCGCTGGGCGTCCTCTAATAAGTTTCGTCATATTTCGTTAAGTACTACAAAAGTAGACCACATGCTGCTTAACATCAGACAGGATGGTGGTCTAACGCTTGTTTGTCGTGTTTAAAAAAATGTGATTTTTGAGTTAACGAAGGACAAACATCTATGCTTGCAACCTAATGAGTAAATAGGAAATGGCTACAATTAAGGATATTTCTCTAAGTAGCTGTTGATACTCTTAATTGAGAGCATCATAAAAGAAAAACATTAAAGCAGCGAGTTTCATTTAAAGCTCGCAAACTAGTTAATAAGTTATTCTTTTGCAATGTAAAGGAGTTTTAAATTAACTGGGAGAAACTTGACGAAGTGTTACGGATAGTGCTGAAAGGTAGGGTAAGTTAACTTCGAACTTGGTAATAAGATTACTTGGGAGCGAACAGTGTTTTTATTGTTCAATCTCTGCCGGGGCCGATATAAAATATTGGATCTGAAATGGATGTGTTTATTCAACACCAGTTCGAATTTCACTCGCAAACGTCAAAGTGGTTACTGAAAACTTTATTTTATCTCTAAGTTTTGATGAGCGAAATTGTATATCAGAGAGTAGGAAGTTAAGCTTTGAAATCTCCGACTACCCCTCAGGGAGGCATGACATATATACATGTTTATCTTTACGTTTTCTGTCTGCATTGGTCGCAACAGAATTCAAATGCCGGACAATCTTTACATAAGTCCATAAAATAGAATATGTGCAGATACAAAAGTTTCGTAAACATATCTATCTGTTTCTGAAATGTGAATCAAACACTGCTCAGGTAAAATTCATTCTTTGACTCTAATGACAATTGTCAAAATAAGACCAATGCACCACAGGCATTACATACATTAAAATGATTTAAAATTATAGTGAACTACCTTTCCGCCCGCGCCTTCGCCCGCGTGGGCTTCGGTTATATTGCGGTATAAAGGAATATTTTTGTTTTCCCTCGTTAATATCAATTTTTTTCGGGATAAAAAGTACCCTATTATTTAAACCGGACTTCTAACTATACGTATTACTGCAAAATTTAAAGGCAATCGGTTCAGTAGTTACGGCGTGAAAGCGGAAGAAACAAACAATCAAACTCACTTTCCCATTTATAATATTAGTAAGATGGATAATTTTTCCATAAGTGTAGAGCTAATGATTCGGCGTAAAAAATGTTTTAAAAACGCCATGGTTACCAATATTTGTAACCGTGGCGTTATTGTATAAACTGTTAAACACTGTAAAACATTGATAAACCAGACAATTAGCGAAATCCGGAAGTATTTCGCTGCGGCAGCCCTAGACTGTCAAATGCCATATCAAAAGCAAATTGTCTATTGTCAAAACAAGTTATATATGACTATATAGAACTAAGTTTCGACAATTGTGTTAATATGAAGTTACAGAAGTTGATATTCAATGAAAAGTTCCCCTAACAAGTTGAACTTTGAGACGTTCCGCTAACAACAACCGTGTCGGTGGCGAGAGGGGTCGATCAGTAATAATCTAGACTAATACAGGACGTCCCACGCCTGTGTCGCGGTGGGAAATTAGCTGAACTGTGAATATTATTTTACTTAGAGAAAATTTCTTCTGTCTAGCTATTACTCTGGTGGGTGCACTACCCCTGTTTTTTTTAAAAAGGAAGACACTTTTTCTGTACGGTATTTGGAAATATGTATGAAGGCTCATTAGACCAGTATTCTAAAATTCTCACAAAGCACTAATCGCTGTTTAAGTAGGATTTTTCTCGTCCTCTTCCTTTCAATCTTGTTTTTGTAAGAGATACAGACAATGCACAAGCGACACTTGGGCACTGATTTTATTGTTTCTTATAATACTGAAATTTCCTAAACACCATTTATAGGTAAGAGGGTTATGTGTGCAATGTGGAGAGAGTTAGTCATTTGAGAAGAGTACGTGTACAACATCCGAGTATACAGGTTGTAAAACAAAAGTGCAGTTATAAATTTACCAGTTTATATTTTTGAAATATTGCAAGTAAACTTATTTACTGCTCAAAACCAACTTAATAAAGTCGAAATTTCACAGCGCATTCCTCTTACCAAATGGCTGATCCGATCTTTTTTTCGGATATTTTCCACTTTTAATTTAGGTACAAAATAGTTTTTTTATAATAAAAGTTATACACGAGATACATTTCACACTAATAATAGGTAGGTAAGTAGCCGTGTGGTGACGGCGAATAGAAACCCCGGCCCAACTTTTCTCGCCTTGGGGGTCACCATTGCGATCGCCAGGCGTGGCGATTATTGGCTTTTCCCCTCAAATGAACATAGAAATTATTGGGGGAGGCCCTCGTCCAGCAGTGGGCGTCATGTGGCTGATGATGATGAACAAGCGCGAAACACTGAATCACATTGTAGGTATAAGTTTTATTATTAGCAGGTTAGTACTTCTAATGTCGATATGGAGTTTTATGGCTGCAGCGCAAAATGTCAAACGTTCATTACGTATTTGTAATTAAAATCAAACTAAAGTAACTTTGATACTTTTCTTCTTAATTCATCGCAATTCAGAAGGAAAAGTTCAATTATTGAGAGTTCTTCCGGAACTTCGCCTTTGTAACTTCATCGGGATGCAGCACAAAAAAGCAAACATGCTATTTTGCTTACGGGTACTTTGCCGTTCTTCGTTGTAGGTATGCGAGTTTCTTTGCCAACTCAAAGGATAACAAAGTCTTGAATGAGACCGTTATGCCATAAATGTAATTATTTATCAAAGGATTACTGGGATAGACTCTCGTTGTATTATGTCTAAACATCCAGACTGTATATTGTGTTGTAGTTTGTTTTCGCTTTATTCCAATATTCTAGATACTTTTGTCACGCCAACATCGTGCAACAGTTTTGAATTGTTTTGTGAAAGAGGAGGGGAACGAACGGAGACTATATTGTAGGAATTTCGGTAAACTTTGAGCTGATGATATTATCACAAATGTGCAATCGTGTAGCGTGCACACACAAAATGGCTTCTTGTTATCGAACGGTTCTCAATAATACCAGCCTTCCGCTAATGCAGCAACAAACCACAAATAGGTAGTGCTCGTCATGCGACTGATGCCTGCTCACAATGCGACTAGCTGCTTTGAGCGCGGATTGGTTGAAAGCATCTCGTGTCGTAGATTGTATTGTTGTATAATCCAATCACGGTCCTGTGTAGTAGTATTATTTCACCGTGTGACTGAATACGCTCTCCTTGGTGCACTTTGATCACCGATTAGCACAAAGGAGCGTCGGATTTGCCGTAAGAAACAATGTATCATCCGTTGGTTACTTTAAGTTTGCGACATCACTGAAGTATAGGAAGGAAGGCAAATTGCTGCAGACGTCCTTCGTGAAGCGGCATGTCGTGTCAAGTCAAATGTAATTAATGCTAACTTGCTACGCCGTTACACGATGTACTCTGTAGGAATATGCACTGTAATTTGCAATTTTCAATGGAAAGCTACGCTTTGTTCACAGTTACCCTCTGGTGGCGTCTATTTTATAGGAAAATGTAGGAGTTATTCAATGCTTATCTATTCACCCATTAACGCGGCAGTAATTACGATGCGTGGGTCCTGTCGGCGTTGTATTGCAAATTGATCAATTCCAGTTGAGTAATTTTGGTCTAAAACTAAATTGGAAACCAGTGTTACAAAATCAATTTACAAAGTGGAGTGGTCTCCGCGATACAACAGGCTTAGTGCAGGGGAGCTTATTAGTAAATTGCATACGTTGTGGTACAGTCGGCCGGTTTCTATTTTAATGGTTTAGTCGACAATCGATATTATTTACATATACAGGGTGGCGCATTCAAATCGGTCAGTATGGGAAAGTCTGAAACTACAACACATATGACGATTTGTTCTTAGGAACCATGTCATCGATTTTTATAAGAAGAAAAACTGCATTCATACATTTAAAAAATAACCTGTACTCAGCACGGGAATCGAACCCGGTTGTTTTGAGAGAAAAAAAAACTGACACAATTTCTGTTTAGAGATCGATTCCATAGGTCTTAAGAAGTAAATGTTTCTATGAAACATAATGCCTTAAAATAATGCAATGCATTGTTTTCACATACTTTCATTTATTTTAGTAGGTGTTGGAAGTGGCCACTGTTTTTTTAATACAATATTAGAACTTTTTTTTTAATGGCAGTTTTTCTTGTTATTAAAATGGATGACAAGGTTCCTAAGAACATAACTTCTTATGTCTTATAGTTTCATACTTTCCCATACTGACCGATTTGAATGAGCCATGCTGTATAGGGTTGTCAAATATTAATGTTATGTGAACATACATAGAAATATAGATGTTATTTAAACATTGTTATTTTGTTTATATCGAATTGTCGTTGTAATGACTTTGTATCCATCTTACTTCTTATTAATTTATAAATGGGAAAGTGAGTTTGTTTGTTCCGCTTTCACGCCGTAACTACTGAACCGATTGCTTTGAAATTTTGCAGACGTATAGTTAGAAGTCCGGTTTCAATAATATTCCCGAGGGAAAACAAAAATATTCCTTTATACCGCAATATATAAGAAGTCCACGCGGGCGAAGCCGCGGGCGGAAAGCTAGTGTGGAATATATAAATAAATATTTATTCTTCGAGTAAGTAGAGAATTTCAATATACCTACTGTTCATGAAATCAATCTTGTAAGCATAATTATGGGATGTGTTTTATTATGTGCCCTTGTCGGCGTTTGTTTAAATACATTTTGTTAATTTAGCGTAAAGTCGCCCGCGATACATGCTTCCATAGAGCGGGAGCCATTGTTAACATACACTAACACGTAATCTTCAAGTTAATTAATACTTTTTACTTGATTTTATTTTATTTTATTTTTTTATTGAAT
>SJJU01003471.1:0-19489 GCA_012932125.1 Conopomorpha cramerella
ATCATCAGCCACAAAACGTCCACTGCTGGACGAGGGCCTCCCCCAATGAGATCCGTCATTTGGGGTGAAATGCCAGTAATCGCCACGCTTGGCAGGCGGGTTGGCGATCTCAGTGGTGTTGTGGTTTACCTCACAGAGAGCGCTGCTGCCCGTTCTCTGGAGAGCTCCCTCGGTCGCCTCTTACGACCCCCATGACGGGAAAAGTTGGGCTGGGGGTGGTGACACTGATCTTTTCGCCGTCACCACGCGCTGGCCATATTAGCTCTTCTTAATTTCTTTCACGGTTTAACCCGCGGCACGGAAGCCCGCTAGTCGCCGCAACGCCGGGGTGTCGGACGCGCTGCCCCCGCCGCACCCCCGCCCCTCCTCGTGCGGCGGATCGCCGCCGCGCCCGCAGCCACTCGGTGAGCAGCGTACCGCGATAGCGTCAACACACACACACACACACACACACACACACATACACGCTGTAACAGAGATGCACACACGCATACAGTGTGACAGGGATCTTGGCGCGTGACGTAAGTGAAGAAGGCCACCTGCAATTTTGTCTGATGTGTAATGTTGTGTCGTGATGCATCAGAAAGGTATCACTTCTATTTAGTGTGTGTAAATGGACCCCGACGGTCTTAGGAACATTGTTGGTTTCCGGATAAATTACATTTGACAGAAGCAATAACAACTCACTGAATGTGGACACATTCATGTTAAACAATTTTGGAACTGATGCCTTTCTGACGCAACGCGACACAACACATTAGACAAATGTAGGTACGTGGACTAATCTGACATCAAATATAAGCCAACCGTGTCATGAACAAACAAAGACGGGGAAAATACAGCAGTGTCGTGGAATATCATTAATAATTCATCGCTCACGCGCCAAAAGGCCCTTGTAGGACTGTAGACACACACATACAGACAGACACTACCACAGTCTCACATTCACACTAACATAAAACCAACCCACGCGCAAAAATATCCTTGTAGCACGTGTTGTATTTTATCTGACAGATTGATGCTGTCAGTTAACATCAACCTGCTAACGAAGCGAACTGACAATTGTGTAATGTTGTAACGTAATTTTAAATTAAAAAAAAAATACTTTACGTCGTCTACTTCTTCATCAAGTAGTACTAGTCGGAGGTGTCCTCTAGCTAAAGATATGTCGCATTTAAATTATTGTCAGTTAATATCGTAAATTCGTTGGGTAATGCCGCACTGAACGATACAAACACTTTTTTTTTTTTTGTTACTGTAATACTCTGTACCTATTTTGTGCTGTATTAATTATTGTAAACGTTTTGTGCACGTGGATCTCGACAAGACGCGTCCTAGGTGGCGACAGTGGGTACGGGCGACTAATCAGAGCGCAGTATCGCTGTTGTAAACAGTGTATTGACCAATGATAACGCGAGAATTCTTATACCGTCACCTCTGTCACAACTAGGGCGCGACTGCAACAGATATACGCGAACAGTATTTGTCATATACGCTGTGATTTGTTCGTGACACGTTTTAGTTTTTTAGCAGCAGTAATGAGACCATCTGTCTTTGGATTTTTTATATTCTATCTATATATTATCTGCGAATTTGTAGTAAACATCAGTTGGATTGTGGGAAATCCGTAGTCCTAATGGAATTTGTGTCACGCAACAGATCCCAGGACTGCGCTTAATAGACTGTGTGTACCTAAGGACCACTATTTTAAATACAAATTATAATATAGACTGGCCAGTGAGTAAAGAGAAATGAAAAAAGTTCGTACCAAATATAAAAGAATAATATTTTCGAACCTTGCAACACATCACTGGCCAGTGTCTATTATTTTTTTGTTTTTTTTTTTAATATGCACAAGTGAAATAAAATGTTTACTTTTGTGTCACGTCAGATATCTGTGTTACTCAAGCATTATTTATCATTGTCACTGGCTTGTAGTTAGATGCTTAAACAGCTGTTATTTTTTTATGTTTTGTGAATCACTCGAGCTATATTTTTGTTTAGTCGTCACTCACTCGATTATTGTGTGATGTTGCGCCCAATACAATTGACCTAAGCATTTCAATAAATAGATATTTAGTTTATAGGGCCAACGACATACGTACAGCACTGTAAAAATATTTTATTTTTATTATTCATTTTATTTTTAATATATTTTTAGACAAAGTATACCAACTTCCGGTGTATTTTATAGTGATTTAAGACGATTTATCTTAGGTTTTATTGCCATAAATTGCATTGTCAATAGTGAAGCATTGTGTACATCAAACACCAGTTTATTCTTTCTATTGTACAGATTTAAATTATTTTATTATCATTTTTATGTTGATTCGAGGCATATTTTTAGTTCTAGTTTTTGGCTAGTTGTAATATTGTGTACATAAATATGTTGCCGTATATTTTTATAGGTGCTATCGAACGTTTACCAGTATTAATTGATTTATCGTCAGATTAATCTTTGCGTCAGATAAAAATTGTTTGTTTTGTACCAGTTATAATGTAGCCCTTGTAGTTTTTACCATAGATTTGTTTTGCAACAAAACATTTGGAATCATCGCGTGAAGTGGCAACACTGACCACGTCGCTGTGAGCTATGGCTAAAGGGTTATTTCCCAGACCATGAAATATAAAAAGTGCGAGCCACTTGATGCGATTATTTTGTCTGTGTTTGTGTGCAAGCATTTATCAGAACCATAGCCATGTGGTGGTGAGGAATTGAACTAAAGCCAATCCGGCATTTCGCTGAATACCTACGACTAGTTCCTTCTACTTAAATCACCTCGTAATTTATATTGGGGGTCTTTCTTCAAAGGCCGGAAGTAAATTACACAGGTTCTGATTAGGTTAGGAAACACAAAGTTATTTGATGAGAAAAAAAAAGTACTGCCGATTGATTTTTTAATCGAAATTTTTGCCGCGAATTTAGTTCCGTCAGTCTGGCGCTGATAGAACGATTACAATCTGTTAGATTCGTGTTCTATTTTCAAAGTGGCCTGAAGCTCTACATTTCTCACTGGTACGAGTGTAGAGTGGCCACTGACCTTATTTATACACAATTGATGTTATTTCCATAGCTCTCTAAATAGTAAATAACAAAATACAAATATTCTAGATAATTATATAATGCATATAATTATGAAAATCTATAGAAAGTGAACTGAAATAATATTTTTTAAGACTGGTACATAATAACGTAGCGGAGTGTTGTACAAACATGATAATTACTTCGGAACGCTTTGAGTAACTTACGAAGCAACAAAAAATATATAGAATCTCTCTTTTTTTTAGTTTGTGACTATCACTTATCAAAATATATTTTTTAGAATTACCATTACTTAAATCGAAATCAAATCATTGTAATTATGGTTACGTTATACATAGTTAATATGAATATATTCGTTTTTATTTTATTTCTGTTTGTTTTATTTTTATTGCTGTTTTGTGGTTGTCCATTCACTTATTATTTTGCAAAGCACGCAGTTTTTGTGTAGATGTGTTTATCGAGTTGTATAGTTTATGCTTTCACCGCTAGAAAAGTCTTATTTTCTAGTTGTGACAATATTTTCGGTTTTCATTACACCTACAGTTTATTAACTGTAATACTTGACAGGCTGTCATTTTCAGTTAATCCGATCTTCTAGACTAGTAACCTAGCAAGGTTGGAAAATTAGATTTGCTCTTGGATTCCGAGTCCGTTTTTCCAACCTAGGTATAGTCAGGAAAATTATATTTTTAGACACAATATAAGTACATTTTAAAGAAATATGAACATATTTTAAAATGTACTTCTATCCTTCTTTGGTCACTTTTTAAGCGAGTGAGATAGAACTACAATATAAAATGCCGTTAAGTATATTCCAAAACCTCTTTCATTCAGAATAATCATCATCCAAAATTTCATAAATACGCCAAGTAATAGTTACTATGGTAGGTGTTTTAGGGCAAAATTACATTTTGAAAAAAGTGATCTGGGAGAATAGCCAAATGTGATGTTGGAAGCACGATTCTGAGAGTGGACGGGGTCCAAAACTAGGTAGTGCCTTAAGAGTGCACATTATTCTCGTACTAGCTGTCCCGGCAAACAACTATTCTGCCGTAGAAAGATTTGTACCTCGAGTATTGGAAGAAATACACCTTTCAAACTTTCCCAGGACTTCCACGTGTTATTCAAGACTAAAATTAGCGAAATCGGTCCAACCGTTTTCGAGTTTTAGCGAGACCAACGAACATCAATACATTTTTATTTATACAGATTTTAATCTTCTGTCTGTCTGTCAATGTTAGAAAGAGGAATAGATTCCTGACTGATCTGATTCATCTGCCAGCTGATGTCTAGATACTTGGATGAATTTGTAACAAGTTACACGACATTAATCGTTGTATGAAAAGTGTAGAAAAGTTTTATAATAGCATGTTGCAAGTACGCCCTCTCGAAACCATCGGAATTGGAATAATTTGATGGGTTTTTTTGGGCTTATTCCGTTTATCCACCCTGGAAAATCTACCCCAGGGTAGACATTCGGAAAATGCGCGCTCGTTTATCCACTCCGCCATACAATTGAAAATTTAATTTATATAACGTGGTGGATTCTTGGACACGTGTTTTCCCACTATCCACCCTGGGGTGGATTTTCTAGGGTGTATAAACGGAATCGGCCGTTTCTTGTTAACCACACCACCAAAACGATACCGCCCAAGGCCATATATTTGATTTTCAATACAATAGTAGTAAAACCGACAAAATAACCTGAGCTCTGGGCCGAGAGATTGTCGAGAATTCAAGTTATTTATTATTTATTTATTCATTTTAAATACATTAAATAAAAAATACACATATAAACATTATATAGTGCTGTCTTAATTAGAGGCTAACACCGAATCTTTATCAACAGACAGTTATCTTTCAAATCAGTAATACTTATTAAGATGACCAGTGTAGCTTGGTCTTAGGAGTGTCGTTTTGGTGGTGTGGTTAACAACAAATTATTAGACATAACTTTATCTTCTATAAACAAATTCAACACGCACACAATAATAATCAATAAAATAATAAAGATTGGATCTAGTCTCATAGCCGCAGATTCGGGGTTCCCAGGTGACCCCGTCAGCTTTTCGTGTAAAAATATTTCTCAAGTGTTTATTGACAAACAGGTCGTAAACTAGAAAAGACAAGCTAGGTGAACCTTATTTTTTTGCATTACTATTGAAACTACCAGAACTTACAGAGCGTATTTTTTCGTAAAAATTATGCAATTAACGTGGATTTTGAATAAAAATCTACTTAATAGAAATTAAGGAAAAAATTAGAAATATCGGTACTTCAATCCGATGTCATTTAATTTCCCTCTATCTCTAAAATACCAGTAGAAGTATTATAAATAATTACTTACCTACCTGTAACATTATCACACTAACATATCTGTTAATTACCCAGCTTACCCTATTACCAAATATAACATGACCCAATGCATGATGCCTCCCCTAACGGAATGGGTTCACCAGAGTGGACGGAGTGCCACAAGTCTGCGCTGAGCCTGGGCGTGACGCGGCCGTCACCCGGCTCTACCACCCTGGAGGACGTGCTTGACTCACTGCTGGGCCTACCATCGCAGCCGCCCAGGGTACCCACACCGCAGCCCAGCCCCAGGAAGTCCACTAGCCCCTACTTCTTACTGGGGTCGAAGGTATGGACTCGATTTGGACTTATAAAAATTATACATAGATATGCAAATAGCTACGTTTCTCCGTTACGTACATACACTTCACGCCTGTCTCCCAGCGGTTACATACATACAATTCACGCCTGTCTACCTGGGGTGTAGGTTTTTAGGGATACTTATAATGAACACTATATGATAGATGATATTTCATATTTTAAATAGATAGGTGCTTCTAAATGGCAATGCCTACATAATCAATACGTATTGAAAGCAGAGTCCACGCTACGAGCAGCTGGCGAGCAGTGGTCACAGCAGCGGGTCGCCGGCGTCGCGCTTCGTGAGCACGCCCAGCGAGGCCACGCACAGCCGCAGCGGCAGCCCCGAGCGACCAGGTACGAACGATATGTAAGTCCATGTTCCAATTTTACTATTCTACCCCACACGTCCCACGTCCCTCTAAGCTTGGCACCTTTTGCACATATCCATTTTCTACCTTCTATACACTTTATTTTTCGTCTTTCACATGTTTCCGTTCCACTTCTTTTTATCTTTTTGAAATTTGATTTTGAAGTGTGTCAAAATTAACTAGCAAGAGTTTACTACATATTCCAGGGACGGGTATAGTTGATAATCCGAGTATGCAAGAGTTGCGGCGGGCACGGCGCCGGCGCAGCGAGCCCTGCGCGGCTCCGGCAGCCGTCGCGGAGAGACGTGCCAGCCTCGACAGCCGGCGCGCGCACCCTGACCGCCGCGCCAGCATCGACACCAGCACGCGTTCTGCCAGCCTTGAACGGCACGAGTCCCGCGCTTCGCTACTCTCGCTCCATGACACCAGCGCCGACGAGGTCAAGTGCAAGTTCCCCAAGTGCCTCTCTAGAGCGCCCCACGCCGAAGCCAAACGACATTACAAAACGTGCCATAATTGCACCACCATGTACTGCTCGAAAGAGTGCCGCAGGGCGCATTGGGAGAAACACAGAAAACTGTGCTTGCACGCGAGAGCGAGCACGTTATGCCGACAGATCATCTCAGCTGCCAAAGAAGATGCCGATTCTCTTACGCTCATCAGCACTGTCGCCCATAAAGGCTACCTAGATCATGGGCGAGGGGTCGTTAAGATATACTTCACAAGTCCTGAATCGGCTGAGAAATTCACTACCCATGGATACCAACATCTGTCCGAACCTCAGTTCATCAAGTGGACTGAGCTCCAGCCCAACGAGATGGGTGCTGAACTGTACACAGAAGTCGTTAGGTTGTGCAAGTCTTATAATCCCGAAACTAGGGTGATTTTGTATGTTTCCGTGTGCATAATTAGCGAAGTGCCAACAAAAGGTGCCGTAAAATGGGAGAGGCAAATGGTATCGCGGT
The DNA here is from genome assembly GCA_012932125.1 of Conopomorpha cramerella. Taxonomy (NCBI): domain Eukaryota; kingdom Metazoa; phylum Arthropoda; class Insecta; order Lepidoptera; family Gracillariidae; genus Conopomorpha; species Conopomorpha cramerella. Next base: position 7,032 of record SJJU01003471.1, read on the forward strand.
GCGCAAAGCTGCGCTTGAGTCGCGCGGTCACGACGGCAATCCACGAACACAACAAGTCCCGACACAGACGGCATTCTCAAAAACGGGAGGAGCTCAAGGAAACACTTATTCTTAGTTCCAAATTGATACCAGCCTTAGGCGAGAAGAACGCTGCTACCGCGCATAAATTTAGAGAGATCTGCTTCCAAAATATATTGAACGAATTAGAAGGCAGGGGAGTGATACTGAAGAAGACATTCCCCGAAGTGTATTCTAGGCTAGCTGCTTACGTGGATGGGACGAGCGATAGGTTCATACCTATGACAATATACCCAAAGGACGTGACAACTGGCAAGTCTTTTATGTGCGTGGTGATGCCAGACAGCGAGCTGGACAGCGGGACGCCGGTGGACGGCAAGGTGACGACTGTGGACGTCGGGGTGGACAGGTCACACCACCAGCTGTCAACGCCCATGTGAGGGTTGACTTCCAGGTGCCGGTCACACGGCACCTGGTAATTTGTACCCTGACTTATGTTAACCCTTAATTAAAGGTATTGTCTCTATACTAGGGAACATAATAGGTACTCAAAAGTGGTCTTACTAGCGGAATGTTAGAATGTAAAGTGATTCTATAGTGTGAAAATAAAATCGCGAGCGTTTTTGACTCGGGATGCAGCTTAGACAGCATGAACACTAGTTAGCTAGTCAACTTTGCATTTCTGCCACATCGCTGCTTAACATCAGGCAGGATGGTGGTCAAACGCTTGTTCATAGTGATAAAAAAAGCGTTTAATGGAAAATGCGTAACAAAAGTATCTATGCTTTTAGAATTACTACATACTCTAGTCGTAGGTGCATCCCAAGTCGAATTTCGTCCTATCCTATTCTAGTGCAAGACGCCAATAATTCATAATGATTACAGTTGATAGATTTATGGGCTCATTTCAATAAAAACGAATTATCTGAAGTTATTCAACATCTGTCACAACTTACGAACCATTAAGGTAGTATGAAAAAGCCCTTATCTTTCTCAATTTAATTAAGAATCTCATATTTAAACGTGTTAATGTGTCTGAAGTTTTTATTGTTGTTTATGTACCATTACATTATTTATTAAATTTATTAAGTAGGTACCTATCGAATGTGTGCGTGATTTAAAACACAAAGCTTTGCTATTTTTGTGGTGTAGGTAGGTACGATGTTTTCTAACTTGACCTACCTATGTATATTTTAGTTTAGTGTGGATGTGCACTTATTTTAAGGAAACATTGTTGTGAAGTATGGAAATATTTTATTTTTTAATTTCATTATTTCTACTAATCGAATCGTTGGGAAGATGATAGACAACAGTTACGACTGCAGTATAAACACTTTTAAACATCTGCTGCTTTTAATATAAGTAATACTTTGGGATTGTGAAAGTATAATGGATTACTTACAGCATGGCAAAAAACAGTAGATTTTTTTAATTAAGGCAATCATTTCTATGAAAATCTGTCAAAAACTAAGTACATAGACTGTTGCCTTTTTCATAACATTTTGCCAAACTGTAATTGTTTCTAAAATAAGTGTGAGGTACTTACTAGTAAACGTATTTTTAACCCTTCGCCTGTAGCCAATTTTATCTACGGTTAACGCTTACGGTATCTTTTATAAAGGATAATTGTTAAAAAAAATACAACAAGAAAAGTTACCATGTTATTATTGGTATGATAAGAACAGTGCCAAGAAATCAAAAATATTATGCGCATTGTGTAAAAAAAAACATTACCTATTTTAAAAGTGTAATCGTAATCTGACTAGTTAATTTCAAAAACACAACAATCCATTATCCATTCCAACTGTACTTAATAGTTATTTACAATGACAGTTCTGTATACATTCCATTGTCAGTTAGAAGGTTGACAAAAACAATTAAGTAACTTAACATAGAACACGCAATGAACGTCGAAATTATATATCCTAATTAATAATAGACAATAGAGTGGGGCAATAAAAAATTGACAGCCGCTGTCAGTGAAATGCGTTTTTTAATTCGACCATAAGAAATCATATTGGCGGAATTGCTGACAATCCATGTCGGCACTAGAGCCATTTAAAAAGAATTGAATAAGAAATCATACGATATCTATTAATTTCTGAATATAAAAGTGCTATATAAAATAAACCTGTACTTACCCACCAAACTACTTAAATAAACTTTATACCTACTTACCATAAGTGTTATTAGGTTATCATACCTATCAATTTATTGTTGAACCGAACTACCTACCTTTCTTCTAAAGTTATAAGTACTTACTTAGGTAATTGAATATTGTGTCAAACTTGAGACTCATCTAAGTAAACCTAAAAAGACAAGAAAAAGTAAAGTAAGTTAAAGCTTCTGTTATCCTGTGTATTTTCTTGAATTTAAAAGTTATAACAGACACTCTGAGCTTTTTGTGATCGTGAATGGGAAGATATTGTCAGAACTACTAAATCTTTAGTGGCAGCTCATCAAACAAGATTAGCTAGTGCGCTAACGTCAGTTAACATAGCGTCCAAGAAACGCTCGCTAAGATTCATGTCACAAATCTAGTCTGTCATTTGCGCGGGTGTGAAAATGACAAAACCATTTTGTTTTTTAAAAACACAGTGAAGAAGCGTTTGACCACCATCCTGTCTGATGTTAAGCAGCGATGTGGTCTATGATGGAGCACACTTGTAAATTAGGTACTAAAATCTTAGAAGCCTGCAGAGTTAGCATTGCCTGTATGTCACCTCTGTGTGTCTGTATGACTGCGCAAGCAAAAACAACAGGTCCCTACATCTAACTAGATACCCATAACTATTCCTAGTTTGAAAAAGACGTCGTGTTGATAAATGGCATTAGCGACTTATTGCCGACGGTCTTAGGGTTGATAGTTTGATACATATGTGACGGATGATGCGTCGAACGTATCATAGATTGTGTGATAATCGCACCAACGTATTATCGTTTAAGTGTGAACGTTAATTTTTTTCTATAATGTATTTATTTATTCCGGCGCTACGTGACCGATAATAAATACCAATACGCGGCGTATCTACCGTCAGATGTGTATCGACCCTTAAGGCGCACTCTAGGTACACTGATTTTTTATACGAAGTACGAAAATTCGGTCAGATTATAAAGTCGTGACGGTCATGCCTATAAAATCGTTCGTGTGTGCGCAGCCTAAAGGAAGGTGGCCAAGTGTGGGTACGAAAAGAGCTCCAAGAGAGCGTGTACCTACTCATCGTGGAAGCGGCGAAGGGGGTAGATCTTTATGCCAAATAAATATTACAGTACGTAATAGGTCTCTATACATTAAGTACACAAAATGTGCTACGTGTACTGGGGTCTCACACAGGTTTCATAAATCAGTTGGACAATATTGCTATTATAAGATATTAATCATTCATTTTAACATCTTTCGAACTAAAAATTTGTACCTACATACCTAAATGGTAATAATCATACTAGCCTTTTAAGTACCTACCTAAGTGTAAACCTTAATTATTACATAGGTACCTACAAAAAGTTGTAATCAGCAAAAATATTAACGATGTTGCCATATCAAATTGTTTTACATAATATTTACACAATAAGTACCTTAAACTAGTACCTATTTATAGTTTTGAGGTACTTATCGTTCTTTTTATAGTTGCCCCATGTGTACCTTTTCAATACAATGTATGTATTAAATCCTGAAATTTAAATAAACGATCCCAGCTATTATTACATTACAACAAGTTTTTTTTTAATAGTACCTGTAGTGGCGAAGCTAGGGGGTAAGCCGGTAGTGCAAGACAAGCCTATGCCAGGCACATTAACAAATATTTTCAAGGAAATTAAGTAGCGTAGGGACTTATTATAGCTCAAATAACGAAGACAAATAAAACATCTAAATAAGCATTGGTTAAGTGCCCATTTTTCACTACCGGCTTACCTCCTAGCTTCGCTATTAGTACCTAGACATGAATCACTCTTCACTTAACAGTTTTAGGGACATTCAGCTAAACACGATACGGCGTGTACTTATAAGGACCCCGAGCGAATGGTTTTAGAAACGAAATTATCTATTTTGTATTAAGATGAGATTTTTTTTACAGGGGCGTCGTAGTATAAAAAACAAAGAACCGACCTGTAAAATTTGACATATATGTATGTGGTTTTCTCGTGTTTGCCATTGTCGGAACTGAACCAAATTTATATGAGACCAAACGAGAAGCACCAGCTTTCAAATAAAAAAAAAACATCCAAATAGGTTCACCCAGGCGAAAGTTCTGAGGTAACAAATATTTAAAAAAATACAGACGAATTGAGAACCTCCTGCTTTTTTTTAAGTCGGTTAAAAAGTTGTTCATATTGACGAGCCCAACACAGTTTCTAAGACCGTTGCTCGGGGTATTTTTACACGCAGTATTGCTTTTTTTAGGGTAAGTGTTACTATTAGCAGTCCTAGCTTTTTTTGCTTTTTTTCTTGCCTCGAGAAACAGAACAAACATGTGCGTACCTCAAGAAATAGAACAAACATGTGCGGTGATTGGCTGCTTATGTCACACATCATGCTACTAAGCTTGTTTCAACCAATCGCAGTGCCTGGTATGTCATGTCATTTCGTTGAAGTCTAGTCTGGAAAATGCATAAGTAGGTACCTACGTACCTATTTGATGTTATTGATAGTCAGGTACCTACAGCGCTTAGTACTGGAACTGTGATAAATTCAATAACTCAACATATGCAACCAAAGTTCTAACTGATCCTAACTAAATAATTATTATAATCATGTAGCTAGGCCTACAGTATTTTTTTTTATTATGGTCTAATCTGATAGGTATCTCTAACGTGTCAGTTAACTTCTGATTTCCCGCGTTTCCAAACTTTGGTTTGTTACTCTAGTTCTTCATTGAATTGCTGCATTGAAAAGGAAGAGGAAGTGGACGTAAGAAGTTTATTAATTAGTTACCTAGTTGAGTGTGTGCCAACCCAGATCGCGCCGTTGCAGGCGTTGAACGCCTTAAGAAGTTTGCGTTTAAATACTGTAGCTTTAAAATAATATGACAGAAATATAACAATAAAATAATAATCAAATGTGCTAGCTGTCTTCCGATAGATTTATTTCTGTTTTCGTCAACTTGTGATAAAAATTTAGAAACCGAAGATGTGTTTCGTTCATTGTTCAACAAAAAAACGAATGGCGAAAGATTAAGTTATTGCCTTCGCTTTGCAAAATCGAAACGCCAAATGTCTTTGACCTTTGAACATTTGACATTTCCGTCATTCCGGTATCATTCACACACTTGGTGCGTCCTCTTATCTCCCCGGAAAAAATAAAAACACGTTAAAACGAGGTGATATTGCTTGCAAAGTCATTACTTTATACTGAGGCAAAAAACTAGTGAATAACAGTGCTGTATCGGATACATCATGGTGAGCACTACAGTAATCTACGCAGCCGTTCCGATATCTGTTTTGGTTGCGGTTGGTCTTCTGCGAAAGTGGCGGTCAAGTAAATGGGCAAGATGTGTCAGCAACACTTGCTTGAGGGGGAAGACATTCCTAATAACCGGAGCCAACAGTGGCATTGGACTGGAAACCGCCAAGGCCCTGGTGAAGAGGAAAGGTCGCGTTATCTTCGCTTGCCGGGATGTTGAACGAGCTAAGCAAGTGATTGCAGAGATTAGGAAAGAACAGCCGAAAGGTGGTGAGATGGTACGTTAATGTAGTTCTTGTGAGCCGCAATTGAGCATTCCTCACAAGGTATAAGTGGTTTTTCTGACCTATTCTAGGTAACCTAGGCATAATAGATGCACACCTAAAATAATATAATAAACAAGAGGCAGAAATAATACAAACAATTTGCTCAAAATTAAATTATATTCTATACAAGTATCTACTAGATAATTATAGATGTGCACAATCACATACCTTAGTATCACAGAAATTAAATCAGCATAAACACCATTAATATTATATGTTATAGCTATAGATTTGGCAAATATTTTCCATTTGAATCATGATGGATGTTCAATTGCCTACGAAAATAATTCAAAATCAATTATATTATCACATAAAAATCCATGAGTAACAGTTCAAACCATATAGCAACATGTAGGATCACTTTTGTAAACTATAATTTTAATCCAATTTCAGATACCTATGCACTTAGATCTTGCATCCTTAGAGTCCATAGAAAACTTTGTTGAAGTAGTTAAAGCTGGATTCCACAAGATAGATGTCCTTATAAACAATGCTGGTGTGGCAATACCATTGGACAAAGATATGAAGACTAAGGAAGGCTTTGAAATACATTTTGGTGTAAACCATTTGGGACATTTTCATTTAACAAATCTATTGGTTGAACACTTGAAAAGGGCTGCACCAAGCAGGTAAGCTTATTGTCATTCTAATATCATACAAATTTAATGACATAAATCTATACTAATAATACTAGCTGACTGGGCAATCTTTGTTCTGTCATACTGATAAAAAGGGTGGTAACAAAATAATATCAAAGAAAAGATAACTTATTAATATACCATATTAATAAGTTGCCCAAATATGTTGCCGATAAAGTCTCTAAAAAAAAATTTACTTCAACTCTTACTAGTACTACTGCCCCTATGATATTGCCCCTCTGAAGTTTCCCTTGATTTATTTGGTCTGCTGTCATCAAACCCTGAATTCTTTATAATGGGGCCATTTACAACAGTTTGTTGGGAAGAATATAATGCCCTTCACAGTGTTATTGAGAGCCAATTCATGTCAAAAAAGGCAAGATTGGCTGTCCATGACACTGTACTGGCACCTACCTACGGGAGTGAAAGTTGGGTATGGCAGAAGAAGCATAAAAGTAAAGTCAATACCATAGAAATGCGGTCATTGTGGAGCATGTAAGGTGTGACATTGAATGACAGGATAAGGAATAGTGTGATAAGAGAGAGTTGTGGTTTGAAGGAAGACGTAGTGACCCAAGATTCAAAAGGGCATGCTTCGGTGGTTTGGGCATATGGAGAGAATGGATTAAAGTCGATTGACGAAAGAGATTTATATGGGTGATGTAATGGGCCGGGGGAGTAGAAGTCGCTCCAGACGGACATATACAGACCATATTGATGATGTCCTGGCCGAAGATGGCATGAAAAGTACTCGAAACTGGAGGTCATGTATGGAAAGATGTATGAATGTAGATGAAGCGAAAGGGGTATGTCAGGATCGTGACAAATGGAGATCTGTAGTCTCTGCCTACCCCTCTGGAGACAGGCGTGAATTGTATGTATGTATGTATATTGTCTTCCCAGCAAAAAATAATCATAAAAAAATTTATGAAGTCTGAAATTCTCAAAAACCATATTACAGCTGAATTGACAAAAACTCCTTTTTCGAACTTGCATAACAATAGATTGCCCATTGTCAAATTACAAATTAAAAATATTTAATTATGATTCCCATAAAAAAGGGAGTAGCACTGCAATACAGCCAGTGTGTAAATGAACTCAAATTATTTTGAAAAAATATGCATTTGAGGATAAAAAATCATGTTTAGTTATAAGCTGATGTTCATCAAGATATTGCAATACTTTGATATGTGCTATATTAAGTAAACAACCAATGTTAAATACTATAGTAAACTAGTAGTCTCGGCAAATGTTCGTTTGCAATGGGAAGTCGCCTTTTAACCCTGTGTATTGGATGAAATACACCTTTTAAACCTTCCCTGAACTTCCACATGTAATTCAAGACCAAAACTAGCCAAATTGGTCAAGCCTTTCTCGAGTTTTAGCGAGACAAACAAACATAAATTTATTTGTTTATATATTGATACTAGCTGACCCAGCAAACATTGTTTTGCCAATATATATTTTAAATTACCCTTCCTTTGGAAACTACATCAAAATCCGTAGCATTTCGATGGTCCCAATCAAAAATGTTGGTAGTACTATGAATAGGTATGTACTTTTCTACACCGTTAGATTGACAATATTAAAATCTCTATTACTATACTCTCTTTACTATAACTTATTACGTATATTACATCACGAAAAGATACCAAAGATTAAAAGCTGTTGTTTGAAGTATGTACCACAGTAGTTTAGTTTTAATATCCAAAAATAACTTCTATCTTCTTTCCTGAACATGTTCCGTTTTGTAGATCCGACTTTCTTAATAGGGACAATTGATTTGTTGCGTTTTAAAGATCTAGGCATACATAGGGTCAGACAGCGGGAGGACTTTGTTTTATACTCGTACTATCCTCACTTATTGTTTACAATTCCATTAAACTTGAAGTCATATGTCTTATTTGTTGCAGAATTGTCGTAGTGTCTAGCACGCTGCACGAGCAAGGAAAGATAGACTTTAATGACCTCAACATTAAGTCTATTGTTGAGGACGCCAAAAATGGTAAGGTGAAATCCCGCCATAATCCCGGATACAATAACTCGAAGCTCATGAATGTGTACTTCACGAAAGAGCTGGCTGACAGACTGATGTCAGCCGGTGTTGATGTGAACGCTTGCTGCCCTGGCTTTACTTATACAAATTTATTCAGGTATGTTTGATTCAGGTCTGTTGAACCTTTTAAACACCAATTGTTCTTATTTTATACCATACTAGTTCTATTTTGTATACCATAGGATGTTCATATATTGGAGGATCGTGCCCATAATCGCCACCCTGGGTTGGTTGGTAGTTGGAGAGACGCGAGAAGCCAAAAACTGATCGCAGTGGTGTGCAATTGGAGAGTCCTATGTCCAGCAGTGTACAAGTATGGGACTCATGATGATACCATAGTCTACAACTATAAATCTTATATATAAAAATCAAATCAGATCAGAGAATCATAGCATGAAAGCAATTAGAGATAAGGATGGAAAAATTTTGAATGAAGAAAATATGGTTGTAAGAAGATGGAAGGAATACTTTGAAAATTTGTTTGAATGTCCACGTCGACTTTGGTTGATGCGGTTAATATGGATGGCGAAGAGAATAAAAGTGAGATACATATGAATGAAATTTTCAAGGCTATGAAAGGAATGAAAAATGGGAAAGCGGCTGGGTATGATAGGATTTCGCTGGAGATGCTGAGGGCTGGTGGTGCGGTGGTGGCGAACCTGCTGTACCTTATTTTTAATGCATGTTGGCGATAAGTCTTCTCTTTGCGCCAGGTGACGGAGAAGTTTTTGTCTAAAAACCAAAAGGTTTTCTGCGCTTTCATAGACTTAGAGAAGGCTTATGATCTCCTGGGTACCCCAGGAATGAGTTGTGGACCTTGCCGCTGTCCCGGTTCAGGTTGGACAGGACCTTGGTACGGGCTTTGAAATCACTTTATGATGATTCCAGTGCCTGTGTCAGGGTAAACGGGACCTACTCAGACTGGTTTGACATCCATAGAGGTGTCAGACAGGGATGCGTAGCGTCTCCGTGGCTGTTCAATCTGTTCATGGACAGTTGTTTGGAAGATCTGAAAGGTCGTGATTGGAGTCTAGATATGGGTGGTTTAATCATCAAATGCCTTTTATATGCTGACGATCAAGTTCTTCTTGCACCGTCGGCGTATGAATTGCAGCAGATGATTAATTGTAGGAATGAGTCATTGAAAAGGAAAGGAATGAAAGTGAATGCTAGTAAGACCAAAGTAATGGTAGTCGAAAATAATGAAAGGACAGTTTGTGAGTGCATGATTGACGGTGAGAAAGTTGAACAAGTGGATGAGTTTGTATATTTGGGATCTCTATTTACAAGTGATGGAAAGTTTGACAAAGATATTGAAAGAAGAGTGAGTGCGGGTAATAAGGTTAACGGTGCCCTTCGCAGTGTTATGGAGAGCCAATTCATGTCGAAAAAGGCAAGATGGGCTGTCCATGACGCTGTACTGGCACCTACCTTAATGTACGGGAGTGAAAGTTGGGTATGGCAGAAGAAGCATAAAAGTAAAGTCAATGCCGAAGAAATGCGGTCATTGCGGAGCATGAAAGGTGTGACATTGAATGACAGGATAAGGAATAGTGTGATAAAGGAAAGTTGCGGTTTGAAGGAAGACGTAGTGACCAAGATTGAAAAGGGCATGCCTCGGTGGTTTGGGCATATGGAGAGAATGGATGAAAGTCGATTGACGAAAGAGATTTATATGGGTGATGTAATGGGCCGGGTGAGTAGAGGTCGCCCAGAAGGACATATACAGACCAGATTGGTGATGTCCTGGCCGAAGGTGGCGTGAAAAGTACTCGAACCGGAGGTCATGTATGAAAAGATGTATGAATGTAGATGAAGCGAAAGGGGTATGTCAGGATCGTGACAAATGGAGATCTGTAGTCTCTGCCTACCCCTCTGGGAGACAGGCGTGAAGTGTATGTATGTATGTATGTACAAAAGTAAAATAACTTCACAAAAAAAAACCGCCAAGACAACGGAAAAGCAATAAATTATTTTCAAATTCGTATGGGAATTTGTTTGGGGGGCAAATGAAGTATTAAAGTCGGACTACTCGTCTTTTTTAACCGACTTCAAAAAAAGAGGAGGTTCTCAATTTGTGTGTGTTTTTTTATGTTTGTTACCTCAGAACTTTTGCCTGGGTGAACCGATTTGAATGTTTTTTTTTTTTATTTGAAAGCTGGTGCTTCCCATTTGGTCCCATATAAATTTGGTTCAGTTCCGACAATGGCATCCATGACAAAACCACATATATGTCAAATTTTATTTGTTGAAGTCGGTTCTTTTTCTTAATATTATTGAAATAAAAAATGACACTTACAAAATTACACTTGAAAAAAGTCCTCCGTTTTTGTCGGTTAAAAAAAACGACTTTATCTATGAAAGATAATGTAACTACTTCGGTTCAGTGACGTTTGGTTGTAATGAATAGACCTAAAAACTACTGGACCGTTTTTTAAAATTCTTTCACCATTATTCCCACGGAAACTAAAAAGCGCGAGTAACACCGCGCGGTATAGCTAGTTGAGATATATTGTAGGGTTCATGACTGTACCAGTCACTGAGTCCAGCTCCGATATCTCTCTCTGCCGGTACCAAGATATGTGAATTAAAAAAAAATATAACAAGAGAGCGTGTGAAAGCGTTCGTTCGGTTTGCATCTTCCGACCGACCCCGTTTAAAGTTTCCGTGTCAGTAGTTCCAATCCCAGGTTTTCTATTGAATTTCATCCCCCCCGACGACAGCTGGAGACCATTCCCGCTATTTCTCCGGAGGGAAATAATGAAAAGTACTCTTTAAAGAAACAGGATTTTTAGTTTGGCTTGTTCTCCGAACCTGCTAGTGCGGTGATAGGGAGGCGGTTTTTATTTTTCACATATAGGTACTTAGAGCGTCTGTGGTCCAGTTGGTCGGACTTGTAACAGGGTGGTTGCGGGTTCGAGTCCGGCTGCTGGACGTGTACCAATGGAACTCTTTCAGACCCTATGTACGCAACGCAACGCTCGTACGGTGAAGGACAACATCGTGATGAAACCTGCACACCACACAAGCTGTGTGAACCCTATAACTTGGAAAACGTTGGGTTAAAAACGCTTGGTGAACCGTGGGCATTTGCTTATTAAGCAAGTGCCTCTGCCTACCCCGCTTTGGGATTCAAAGGCGTGAAGTGTATTTATTTGTTTTCTATAGGTACTTACAATAATCATTTTTTAGGCGACCCGATCGACTAGTGGTCAGGACATCTATCTGCCTTTATGCCGGGGGGAGCGGATTCGATTCCCGCCGTATAATGCTTTAGTTATAAGCTGAGATATTTTTTGTATGCGTTTGGATGTTTTATCTCTCTATGTCTGGATTTAAAAAGTATTTATATGTAAGTCTCTCAGGGTATTCTAATTTGGGATGAGATGGCCGTGTCTTTCATTAAATAATTCATTACATAAAGAGTATTTTTTCAACGTAGCCTGAATTGTTTCCCACTGCTGGACAAAGGCCTCCCCCCAAGTCTTCCACTCCTCTCTATTTTGGGCCACCTCCTGCCACTCCGGTAGGTATCGATCCAGGTCGTCCCGCCATCTCCGCCTGGGCCGGTCCCGTCTGCGGCGTCCGTCGGTTGGCACCCAATCCGTTGCGGCTTTCGCCCAAGGATCAGGGTCCATTCGACTGACATAACCAGCCCAGTTCCATTTCAGCTGAGCGGTCGCTACTCCAACATCTATTATTTGGGTTTTGGAGCGCAGCGTGGTGTTCCGGATTCAGTCAACCCTCCTAACACCAAGTATACTGCGCTCCATGGCCCGTTGACAAACCTTGAGTTTGGACTTCTGAAGCTCAGTCAGTGACCAGGTTTGAGCTGCTGAGAAGCTGAAGAGGACAAAAGCTTTAATTAAATAAAGGTATTACTAATAACAAAAGTTATAGGGTGTGTAACTCATACAGTGTATTGTCTTTTGCACACGTCAATAGAATGCCCACAAGAGGTCAACTTCCACGTTATACTATGTTTTTAGGAGTAAGGGTTTTCTTTAGCTAAGTACTTG